>VCRD01001964.1:50670-102205 GCA_006783055.1 Trinorchestia longiramus
CACTTTGGCCATGAGTCTTTCGTGGGGGACTTTGTCGAAGGCTTTTTGAAAGTCTAGATAGACAAGGTCTACGGCTTTTGTACTGTCGTATATACGGTTAACTTCTCCAAAGAAGTCAAGGAGATTTGTGAGGCAGCTACGTTTTTCTCTGAAACCGTGCTGGGTGTACTTCAGTACTTAGTCATCTCTATCTACTGCACGATATGTTGGGTAGTGTTCAGGTATACAGGGTGTCTCAAAAAACTGTACTCACACTTTAACTGTCACTAACATGCTGCTTTGTTTGTGTTGCAGGCCTTTTTTGTTTTGAGCATTTGCGAACATGATTCTTCAATTACATTTGTCTTCTGTATTCGAAGATGTTCCATTTTACTCTATGTTCATATATAAAGGTTTTCTCGTCATTCAAAGTGCGAGTACATTTTTTTGAGACACCCTGTATTTAATCAGGTGTCTTGAAGCGGACACAAAATAGTGTAACTGGAATAAACGTAGGTAAAAGTTCTCGAGCTTTTAAAGTTACCATTTCATAGCATAGACATTGTTTCCTACATACGAGAATGCAGCGAAAGTAAGGATGCATAATACCAGTACTGTTGTGTGCAGCCTGTGCACGACGCTGTGCCTGCAGTGGGAAGCGGAGATCATCGCCATCGCCCTCATGTATCTGGCAGGCAAACTCAGCAAATTTGAAGTCACTGACTGGGTGGGCAGGACACCACGCCATACTCGCTGGTGGGACATGTTCACCCACGGAATCACCACCGACCTTCTCGAAGGTTAGTTTTCATTCATCGTTAGGATGGATAGAACAACGGTTCACCATTTATTAAGCCTCACATAAATGCTGTATATCGAGGCTCTGTGTTCAGACGTGAACCTGCCTCTCTTTTATTCTTAAATTGCGAAGTAACATGTTCATTACCAACTGCTGAACAAGATTACTCTCGGTAAACTCTTATTTTTCTGCTAAAAATTGTGCATAGTCACTGTTCAGCAGTGATGTCTGTGTTATTGATGTAAGTTCATAGGTCTTGAAATTGGACTGAAATTTTATTTTTGAAAGGAGAACTCATACATATTGTGCTGGTTTTTGTAGGTTTTATTGTGGCAAGGTCGTAAGTCTTGCTTTTATTTTATGTGCATCTTTGATCACAAAAGCGGTAGAGTTCAGCTTGTCAGTTCAAAAAATTAAGTTGGAATGTAGCCTTCCACCATGCTATTTTAAGTCTTTTGCTTCTGTTTAACAAGATGTACGTTGTTGACTGTTTAGTATGCAAAAAAGGTGCCCATGCGCTTACTGTCGGCGGGTATGACTGTGGCGTACATGTTCTAAGTAGAAGTAGTTCAGATTATCTAGTCTGTCGGAAGTTTTTGCAGAAGAAGCAAATTATAAGTATAATATTTGAGAACTAAATTGATACGAGATCCTCTATGAAATCTACTTATAAAGGTTATCGTGGTCCGATCCATTTGATAACATTTAATTAGAACTAAAAGAAAGGTGGCAACTGCTAGAAACAAAATTAACCGTTGCGACTTTGTCTTCATCAACAGAAGTGTGAACAATTTATGATAATACAGCAAGTAAACCTACACTTCTTTTGTTCAAATTATTAGTAAAGAGAAACATATTCTAGCGTTTGCAATGAATTAGATATTAATTGAGAATAAGCTTTAGTTGTGAAGTATTGAATGCATAGTCTTGTACTACAGGGATTTATGGGCTTGTGGATTAAATGTGTCACAAGGTAGATAAGTATTTAGGTGCTTGGTAAGATTGCAATAGGGAATCATGAAATAAGTGTGATCGTTATCATTGTTGTGTGTTGCCAAGCTCATCAAGTGAATAGAGCAATCAGTAAATGTGCTGGGAGCAGAAGTATTTGGTAAAGATGACGTTTCATTCAGAAATAAGAAGCTGCAAAGGACCACAGGTATTGTAAGTCGGAGTTTCAGAAAATTTAACTTAGAGACGGTGAAAAATCAGGAACATTTAATTAAAGGTTTATTTAGGAATGAATGGAAGGCCTGTTTGACAAGTAATTAGGATTTAGAGGGCTGAAGTTATAGAAGTTCTGGATAGCAGAAGTACGACTAGATCCAATAAAAATTATTCAACGTGCTCCAGAATCTGAAATGAGAAAGCAAAGAGGTCTGCTCTTGCATTCGCTCTCCTGCTAGTTAGTGTAAGAGGGGAGTAAATGCTGCTGCTTCAAAGCAGATGGATCAAATCATACATGCCTTTTAAAAAGGATAAGTGCTTATCTGCTCTCCAAGACTGAAATGAATGAAGCGTGTCAAAGTACTGTGTGAAACTATATCACCAGTGTTTTTGTGCAAATGTTCTAGTATGAAAAATACGAAACGTGTGTTTTCACTTCAAACATGATGGGAAAATGGCAGGAGGGTGAAGATTAACACCATCTAACTTTTTAGTCCACAAAATATTGCCGCAGTGTCTCGATTTGTTCTGCTAGGAGCAAATAATAAATACGTATTAGAAATGAATGTTTAATTTCAGATATATGTCACCAAGTGCTGGATTTGTATGCTCCAAACAAGGCCGACGCTGGCGGCGATGGAAAACGAAGCAGCTCGTCTGCGGCCGCTGCCGCTCGCCGTGCTGCTGCGTCTAGCAGCGGCAGCAGCAGCGCCGCAACAGCTGCTGCTGCGGCAGCAGCCACCGCTGCAGGTAAGCAGGCTCCTTCTGAACCACAACAATCCCTGCAGCAGAGCACGTCATCAACAGTGTCAGCGGCTGACACTAGCAGCAGTACTATACCTGCCGCAGGCGCTACGGTGCATCCTGTGCCAGTCATAGGTACCGTTAGCAGCAGCACCACTGCCGTGTCGAAGGATGAGCCTGACGCTAACGTAGAACCGTCGCCCTCTGCGTCAGCATCTGCTGCGCCAGCCACACCCTCTTCTTCCTACAGTCAGTATGGAGGTGCCTCCTATCCTTACTCTAATTTCAATCCTGCTTATCCCCCTCCACCCTCGACAACACCGCGTTATCCGTACACCTCGTACCCACCCTCAGCTCCCCCTCCACAAACAACTCCCAGCACCCCTCTTGCTCCACCTCCAACTCATTACCCTCCACCAATTAACCCTAACTCCCAGTCTTCCCACTTTTCTCCCTACACGACGCCCGTCCGGCCTCACCCCCCGTATAGCACCCATCCTCCGTCGGTGTCCTCTTATCCTGCTCCTCCACCCTCTTCTAATCTTCCATCCCACTACAACCAAACTCCCCCCAGCGCTCCCTATTACCCGCCTGCCAACACCAGCACCTCGTATCTGTCTGGTCCTTCGCCTTACACTAATAGACATTACCCGGCGGGCTCGTAACGCAATCTTGCTGTTCATTGTAACCGTGACTATACGTTTCCTTGTAATCTTGCATTTTTTCTGAAGTGTTGGGAAAATTGTTTTGCCCCTCCAGTGTTTAGTGCGACAGTCAGATTAGTGTGATTCTGAGGGTAGTTTTATTCTACTCTCCAATGAAGCAATTGGGTGAAAGTTTCGATTGTAGCTGAAATGAGTGGTACTGTTTCTATAATGCATTTCTGGTAAAGCTCGATTGCTAAATTAAGGTGACGATATCTTTTTATATTTCTACGAGACTGTCTTAATACGTCATGTGTGTGCATAGGAATAGGGCGAGGGACTTGTTTCAAAATTAATCTTCATTGTCACTGCGTTGTACTCTTCCAGTCCAGGAGTCAATTTTTGGTTTTGAAATAGACGTCATTACCTCACGGCTTGCAATACACATGTATAACTCTTAAGATTCATGGTAGCTATCGCATGTATAGCAACTGGGAGTTATTAAAGCTTTGCAAAAGTATGTTTAGATATGTAATTTAATGAGGCCCGATTTCTCTTCATTTCCTTGTACCCCCGTCTCGAACCTGCTTTCGTTGTTCTTTAGCCTGCTAGAGAGACTGGACTAAAACCGAGGCGTTTTAAGACTACATAAAATTTTTCTATATCTTTCCTATTTGTTCATTTTCCATGATATATGTGTAGTACTTTCTACGTATCTTACAAAATCTCTTCCACTTTAACTTGGAGCTATTTTTGAACTGTCGAGTTTATATGTGTGAGAAAGCATAAATTTGAAGATCTATGCATTTTGCGAGTCTAAATATCTTAATACATTTAAATTCACGATCTGTATAGCTCACCTTACGCGATGCAAGAGGGAATTGCAATCATGTACTGTAAGTTCACTGTCGTAAATTTACATTCAGGGCAAATAATAAAAAAAACTTCAAAAGTAAAGTTTTAGAAAGAATCGCGCACCACGAGTACAGAAGCGAAGACGGCCACGTACACATAAATGATTTTTTGAGTTAAAAGATTACTACAAATGCAATTTGTAAGTATGATAATGAAAGAAAATTCCACAATTGATCGAAATAGATGCCGATCTAAAACTGTCCAATTTTAAATTTAACTTACCGTCACGAAATTTATAACATTAAAACTAATTATCGAGAACAACTAATATCTTTTTCGATATTTGTCAGCCTTCAAACTTTCGAACTAAAATTACGCCGCTTACCAGACTTCCCGTTATGAAACTTCGAATGCATGCGTATCTCTAATATATGTTGCGTGACACAGCATGGCCTGCAAACACAAACCATGAAAGGAAGGCAAACTTACATCTGTGAAAGGGTGGAATAAGCCTTCCAGTTACGCAAACTGAAAAAATTAAAAACAAGTAACGTAGGAAAAACGTAGCTGGCACGATACAAATAAACATTTTAAACATCAAAACTTTTTTCGAGTAAAGGCCAACAATTGGCATTTAGCCGCAATCTCACTTAGTGCAAATTAACACCTTGAAAAAGAAGAAATGAACAGAGCATAACGCAATGCGCTAACAAGGCTGAGATAAATTTCCGATATTTCCAGCCTTCTCCATTTTAGTAGCCCTGAGGGTCACGTGGAACCAGCGCCCGTCACACTTCAACATTTGAAAAATGAGAAACAATTACCGCCTAAAGAAAACAAGCGCAAGTCTGAAAGTAGGTTGCGTTGGCAGTAGAGACTCCAATGAAAGTATTGGTAACCTTTATATTCAAGAAATTGTGCATAAATTCGAAGAAAGAGAAAAAACGCACTATTTTAATAATTACTTCGCCTAAAAACTTAGAGAGGGATGCAATCTAAGGAGATAAAAACTCCAACTATTTCTAATTCATATGAAAACTGATGAATCGAGTTAAATTTGGAAAAACTTCTAAGCATAATCGTGCGAGTCAAGGGACTAAAATGTTCAAATTAAGAACGACAAAATAAACACGAATAATGAAGAGAAGGCACGTGATCAACGAGTCTACAGATAAAACCTAAACATTAAATACCGATATCAGTTTCACTAATAATATGCACGAAATTTAGTGTTCACAACTTTAACATATGAACTGGTGGCCATAAGGCGATATCGCATACATAGCTCACCCCAGACAAACTTAAAGGCCTAAAAGTTTGGAACCATGTTCTGGGGAAGATTACTAGCGTCACGTGATATTGAAATGAAGTATGGTAATTATGCAAAATGCATCATAAAATTGAAGCTGGCTAAGGGTATACAACGATTACTATAAATGATTTGTATTTGCCTCAGCTTGACTTTAGCAGCGAAGAACATCAATTTCTTCTCGATTTTACACCAAACCTTTCTTTACATTAGGAAATACATACATCTACTTGACAAGGTTCTTTCGGACTCCACTAAACGTTTTAGCATACGTACCTCAATAACTCGCGCGCGCGTGTGTGTGCGTGTTTGAAACCAAAATCAAATTCTGAAGGAGGCAGTTAGCGGAAGTCCACACCACGGCGACAAGGCTGGAACGGAGATCGGACATCTGAGAACATAAGTGAGCAGAACTTTTGCTCCGAAGAGTCCCATCATTTCCTCTTTTACGTATATTCCATAGACGTCCGCCTCTTATTTCAGCAAGTATACAAAAGACATCTTCCGTCAATTTTTTGTCAAATAACTCTCCCATCATGGCAAATATTATCTTCGTTTTTGTGCAACTTATTGCATATTAGGGCAACATATCTAGTTCGACGTAGCACACCTTTACGTCTGTCGGGGCTGGCAAACAAATGCTACAGATGTCGGGAGCTATCGAAACTTGGATTAGTCGAATAACATTGAATCAAATTCATTAATGTAGTCTTACAATACTGAAACTAAATGGAAATATACAGTAGACAAAATAATTTACCTTCAATTTCTGACACTAAACTTTGTGTAATTATTATAATCATTATTATTATAATCCTGGCTATACTTCTAAATTTGCTAACAAAACAGCTTCCTAATCAGATAAATGACGTTCGGAATCGAAATTAATATTACATCCACAACACAACCAGAGTATAAGGGTTAACGCCAACATTATGCTATTGACAAATTCAAACAAATATTTGGGTTCTACCATTGTATCAGCAAATGCGATAGCGGCATAGTCTTAAATGCTATACAGAAGGCAACGAAATATTGATAAAAAAAGGGAGGAGAAGTAACAGGGACAAATTAGGTATAAAGTTTTGTACCGTACGACGCAAGAAATGAAGAAGCAAGTCAACTAATAGTACAATTCTAACTAAAGCTAAAATTCCAGAATCAGTGACGAAGCGTCAACACGTCCAGAGCTAAAAGACATGCTGTTGAGTTGATGAATCGAGGAGAATTCATTATAGAAATTCTAAGATTATTTAAGCTAAGACGCAAAAAAAATAATAAAAGAATAATTTGGCTCGAGGAATCTTCTAAAGTTGGATCTTAAAGATTGAATAACTTATCGTGTTATACCGGATCGATATAGCATCAGCGAACAAAAAGCAAGAAAAAGTTAATCATTGCTTATTATGAACTAAATTCAGGGAAATATCATCCATCTTACAATTAAATAAGAACTTTCAGCTACTAACACATGCCCATTCCTATAGTAAAATTTACCGCAGTCGATGTAATTAAAATTTCAACGTAAACAAACATTAAATTCTGATATTTTTGTTAAACACTGCCAGAGGAAAAAATCTTACCTCAATACCCAGTTGAATGTACTGATTAACCACCACATCTGCTCAATAAATAAAGATCTTCACAATGAAGCTCACCAGTTTTAGTCAGGCGTCACTGCAGAAAAGGGTGAGGGGCGAATTATTGGTCACTTTTAGCCCATTTAAGCAAAATATATCGTCTCTCTAACTGCTACGAAGTATTCTAAAAAGAAGATCGAAACGAAAACACACATCGGAGTACGAGAAAAAATTAAAAAAGGATTTGGGAAACCCAAATCAAACAAGACTCGTTTTACAAGTTGTGTCGATTCTAAAGCGAGCATCTCGTGGCGATTTCTGATGTGTGTCAACTCATCAAGGAACACTGGTGAGTACGAGTACAGAAACAATCTGCATATAACATCAGTAAGAATGACTCGAGAATCTATCTATCCTGTGGAATCGCTTTCAAGTTTCAAGATACGCTTCAGGGCAGTTCTCGGCGAACCCCCTGGGTTGCACTACTATGTAACTCGGGCAGCTACACCCGTCGATTACTTTTCAAATAAGTTTACTGAAGGACATCAAGGTCGTTAAACACACAAAATCTCCCTTAACAATGCAACAACATTCAATACTTATCAGTTTTGGTAGCAATACTTTAGGGCCAACAGTGAACAGCAAGAAAGTAAAAATAAGTGGCCCTTTTGAGTACCGACGGCATCGTTACCCGTAATAGGAAGCACCAGTCACCAGTAGAGGTATTACATTGTCTGTAATTGTACGGCCTTGTACCATCAGAACCAGGTAAGTTTGACCGCCGAAGTTGTAAAAAAAATTATCTCTTTGATATCATGCTACATAATGATTGATTACGAAAGTTTTTCCACCAATGCTTTGACAGTTGTGGAAACTTTTTCGAGACAAAAAGGTAAACAAACTTTGCACTGAAGACCCATGCAGGCCGATGGTACAGTTTGCCAGCCTCTCAACAAGAAAGGAAGCAGAACGGCTTCCCTATTCTACAACAGTAACCAACAGCACGCGATGCTTTTTCTTTGGTGGGAAGTTAACATTAGCTCTGTGGAGAGCTACGCCCCTAAGATAAGCTGACGAGGACACGTCATGGGCATTATGAGGCAAGTGTGCAATTACTTCAGAATCTCTACCTACTCCCAGAGGTCCTCAAAACACAATCTCCTAAAACGCAGGCTTAGGGGGAGCGTGTGAAACAATGCATACCTGATACTCTAACTAAACTTTAAATCATTCTTGACCAGCAACAAATAATAAAGATGCAAAATTAGGTTGTATTCTCCCTAATGTTTCTCAAAATTCTAAGAAAAATTCTAAGCGTTATGATTACTACTACTGCCGGCAGTGAAATGAATTTCAAGAAACCTTCACCTCGATTTTAAACCGTGAGCGTAATTTTTTCTTCTAAAATTATAAAACGAAGGTGGCAAGTCTCCCCCCACATCCACTAGTGGCAGGAGACGAGTACCTGTAGACATAACATCAACTGCATAATAGAAGCAAACTACCAAAAAAGTTGTCAGTATAACATACCTATGTGAATGTAGAAACTTTTCTTCGGATGACAATACATACTCGTATGTACACCCAAGTAATTAATTCGGTTGGAAATTCAATGCAAACATGTAAATCAACACAGGGAAGCAAACTTACAACTACATAGAGGAATTAATTTGTCGGTACAAGTGAACGGAAAGGTATGAGGTACACGAAGCGTGGGAGCAACATACGTACAAGCAGAGGAATGAGGAGAATTTTGATCCAATACAACGTTAAATATATGCGAGGAAGTTATGAATATATTACGGTGATTTACAGAACATATTACAGGAAAATATTGGAGATATTGCAGTGTCTTAAACATCAGAAAAGTACTAGAGATGTTTAAGACTTACCATGCTACAGACAGTACTATATTTAAAGAGGATCTATTCAATATATTAAAAGGGTAATGTACATATTGAGATAAATTGATAAGAAGTACGTAACTCAACAAAGAGTTCAGTTGCTATGAGCAAACATAAGTAATGAATATTTCGTAGAAGTGAAAAATAAAACGAAGACTCTAATACAGGCTTAAGAACTATAGATAATTAGAGAGCAAACGCAGGGGGAGTTTCAACGTATACTAAATAAATTAATGAAAATAAATACGCTTGTGGACATGACTGGAATAACTGGCGCGCTATGTGACAAAACGCAAGTTTGCGACCGGCTGCTATGGAGCAAAACTCTTCAGTAAAATCTCGAACGATACTCCAGTGAAAACAGAAATACTAACTTTGGATGGCCGCTATCATCCATACGCAGGAATTGGCTTAGCCTTGTAAGTCTGCACCGTCAACATCACTGGAAAAGTACAATACATGGTGGGCTCGGAAAATACGTTACTTGTACTTAACATCAATCAAAGAATAATGAGATAGATACACGAGTTCAACACCACACCCTCAGTTTCATGGAAGGCGTAAATTTCAATCCTTATCCTGATCTCAATATTTTGCACATTTCTGAACATGAGTAACAAACTAACAGTGTGTCCATAAAACAATGGCCTCTGCGTTTAATTCGTTAGTTTATTGTTTATATATTAAAATTCACGTATAAATAAGAACTTGAAGCTATATACTAAAGTAAAGCCAAAAAAACGAAACATTCAGGAGGTTCAATGAAGTTTGTTTTAGGTAGTGGTACTTACTGAAAATGTAAAGAATTTCATCTCAGAATCTAATTACGTTGGGTAAGAAGTGTAAGTCTCCACGATTACGTATCAAATAAGTTAAACAGAAGTCGGCACTTGGCCCAACAATGGCCAGGAAAAGACTGGGCAACCGGTGGGAAGACAGAATTCATTGCAGTAAATTTGAGGGATAGCTCGAACGAAATAGGCATGTTCTTACTTTACATTTCCACATGAATAAGGGAGAAACACGAGTGACGGTGAAGAGAAAGGTCGGCTACGGATACAAAGGTTGTTGTGCAGGGTAACAGAGAAAAGTATATAAATTTTCAGATTCTTTTCATTGAACTATAACTTCAAAGGAGTTGGCGACACGAGAAGTCGAAGAACTTTTGAAACGATGCTGGGGATCACATTTGTGACTAGAAACTCAGGACGGATACACAATCTATGTTTGAATCTACGTGTTTCGCAAAGATTGAATCAATATGTTAATCATTGCTACTCTATCAATCTCGTCAGTGGTACAATATAGAAGACAGCAAACTCTTAAG
Organism: Trinorchestia longiramus; assembly: GCA_006783055.1. Lineage (NCBI taxonomy): Eukaryota > Metazoa > Arthropoda > Malacostraca > Amphipoda > Talitridae > Trinorchestia > Trinorchestia longiramus. The sequence continues at coordinate 60,979 of VCRD01001964.1, forward strand.
CACCTACAATAAATTCTATATAATCTATACATTATCTAATTATAAAGAATTCGAGGAACTGAGGCTTCTAAACTCATATTTACATGTTTCTATGCAGCGAGACACAAAAGAATGGAGGCAGGAAGAGGACACCTCCCAAATCGTCAGGTGAAGTTGCCAGTCTTAGGATCATCCTATCGAGCAGCAGCAGCAGCAGCAACACGGCTGCTAAGGTAAGCCATTCATGATGCAAACTGCTCACACCCTCATATTTGAAAACAACTGACATTGCTCCATAGTTCTACAGCAGCAAAGGAGCACATATACTGTCGATTGGGGCCCTCTGTGATACGATATTTTTGGTGAAGTTGTGCTATTGAATTGAAGCATAGATGAAAACTATGAATACATTTATGAAATATTTGGCTTAATTGTGACAGCCGCGGTTGAAATAGCTCAAAAAAGAAACATCTCTTCAACGATGGCCTGAACCTGACGGCAGCCGTGCAAGACTTCGACCAGCAACTACAAGGCTACTCTAGGACTCACTGATTGATCTCGATGGAATCAAGCTAAGTGAGCTAAAATGACAATGTGACAGCTCTGGACACGGACAAAACTGAAATTTGAGAAGTTATAACCCTTATCGAATTACTCTGATTTTCTAGACATTCGTTTGGTGAACTGTATTTTTGACAACATTATGATAATGAAGTGCCAACCCGTTTGTCAAGCAATAACAAGTAACAGGCAGTAAATGTGATCGTATTTCTAATCCAAGGACATACCAGAAACATTAGGCTTATCTACGCAGCGAAGAGTACCAAAGCAAACAGATTAAATTTTTTGTGAGATACTAATTTTTAAACTGACGCAATTTAAACAATTTTTACGCAATTCCGGAGGGAAGTTTATCAATTAATATTCATGCACATACCAAAGACAAACAGCTTGATCTTCCCTCATTCTTAAACCAGACACTAGCATAACATTTCCATCGTTTTTGAGTCACTACACAATTAAGGGGCAGACCAAGATGAATTCATGGAGCTGTAAGTACACAATGACCGCAAGGAGACGCGGTACCACTAGGAAAGATGGGACGCAACGAAGTAATGGTCGCGCACTTGGTCGATGGCTTCCATCCACTGCTTCGAGGAGTTGTCTGGATCCTCCAAGTAGTAAACGCGGTTCGGCTGTACGCAAACAATGAACAGCTACAGAAATTGTGAACAGATGGCTACAGTAATGCTTTACAAATAGTTAAAAACCTGATACATGAACAGCAAAATTTACGAATCTTTTTACTTGACTTGTTTCTTTGGAGAAAGTAAAAAAGAACCTCGACTCGTGGTTTATACTTTGAACACATAGATCATGAAATTCCTGACTGTAAGTATTCACCAGTCATCGTCTAACAACAATGAGATCAATACTCACAGTGTGTACGAAGAAGGTACGGAAGTTCTTGCCCTCACAGCGCAAGGAGGCCCCCAGCGGCACCTCCCCCTTCAGGACGTTGTTGACGGGGTCGACGTAGTAGAGATGTGGGCCCGTCGTCAGTAGGAACATGCGGCGCCGGGGGAACAAGCCCTGTACACAACACAGCCCCATGGCAGCCCTTACTTATGGGGGAATAAGCCCTGTACACAACACAGCCCCATGGCAGCCCTTACTTATGGTGCTATTGCAGCGACATACTCGCTTATTTGCACTTGCCAATTTAATAGTTCATGTGGGAGCACTATTGTTTAATGTTAGCTGTATCTTTGTTTACAAGTGTTGAATGTTTCTTCTTGAATACGAAGGGGAGTTCTGAAGGAGATAATATGTATAGTTCACATTATTACAGAGAGGAAGTAATAACTAATAAGCCAACACTTGCCTTTCTCTTGTCCAGAAGGCCTTGCTTCAAAATGAGATGGCCGTCAACAAAGCGATGCCATTTGCTCTCCTTCTCTTGGACAGCAAGTCTTTTATTGTGCTCTTCTATGGTGATATTAGCCAAATTTTTAACTGAAAAAAAATTTTTAAACCCGACTTAGAGGTTCGTTGTACCTTCGAAAGGATAATGTGATGATAACTCCCAGATTACTGTCAGATATTAGCAAAACAACAAGCAGCATTCAACAGGATGTGTGAACTCATCTACACAACCAAAGTCTCAAATTCTATCAGGGTGACTTCTTCATACTATGACTGAAGTAGTAGATTTTACTAGAGCTGCTTCACAATTTTTCCACGCAAACCTACCTCAGCATTTTTCCTTTGCCCATACCGTATACCGATGAATAATCAAAGGGAATAATTCATACAATTTATCGTAAAACTGACTTTCGAAGTACGATGGAATTTTTAGAACAATTTTCTCATCAGTCTTTGAAGGAGCTAACTGAACACTGCTAATGTTCTACCACGAGAAGATATTCTATGAACTATCCTGAACATTTATTTTAGCATGTAGATTTTACTGAAATTTCGTACAATATCTATTAACATTAGGAATGTTCTTTCCAAAGAAAAAATGAACACATGTGATACAAAAACAAGGACCTGAAACATTTGACACCGATCTTTTTGGCCCAGTCTCCAGAGCGAAGATTATAAATCAAGAAATGATACAGCTATATAATTGATACCAAACTATTCCACCATTATACTGCATATTATTCCAGTCAGAAACAAACCTTTAGACGAAGTCTGGAGGCCAGCAGGTTTCACGTTAGGTTGGACGGGCAAGGGCACATTAGAATTCTTGACTTGGGTACTGCTGTGGGCTTCAGTCTTGTCGTTGGCTGGAGGCTGCGGCTGGGAGGAAGGAGACTGGGCGTTCTGGACAACCTTCATTTTGTTGGGTTTACTGACGACCAACTCGTGCAACAAATCCAGCTCTCTAGGAGCCAGGCCTGGTGGGCAGTCTTTGCTCCAAATGCACTGAAATTAATATAGAAAATATTTTCCTTTCAGGTTTTGAACACTCGTATAGAAACCCTAAGTAAGACTGATACTGCTCTCATTTCAAGACGTAGTGTAATGAAACTATCCTACATCCCTAATGTACTACAAAATTAATATACACGAGAATCTAGTCAAGTGATCTACATGACACAAAAGATATTCTACAGCAATTACTCCCATATGAAAAGCAATATACGAGTACAACAGGTTCATAAAAGGCTCGTTTGACCTAACATTTTTATTTCTACAACATCGTCTATACGTATCAATAACCCTAAAAACTTGGCTCAACAATAATTCATGTCTGTAAATATACCAGTTTGACCAGTATCAGTACATAGTACCAATGTGTTTTTCGTTAGAAAAACTTAACCCAGCACAAACTTTAGCCCACTAGTTGATTCTAGGGTTGTCAACCTGGGCATGTTAATTTTACCAAAAAACCTTGATACTAAACATGACCCCTGCACGTAAGTATTAGGTTGTTACAAAAATAATGGCCGATTTCAGAAGCATGCATTTAATCCTTGGTAAATGAACAATAAAGATGTTAAACTTAGTCAAAATATGAACCCTGAGCAGCTATGCATCTCTGCCATCGGACTACAAGATTATTTATCCCTTGTTGATAAAAAGTTAACGGCTGTGATGCAACAAAATCTTTGAAGGTTGTTTCCACCTCTTGTTTAGACCTAAAAATTTTACCATCCAAAAATGTGCTTAAGTGCTTGAATAAATGATAATCAGTAGGTGAAAGATCTGGAGAATATGGAGGATGTGGTAAAGTCTCGTATTCCAGTTCTGTGAGTTTCTGGACGGTCATTCTTGCAACATGTGGTCGCGCGTTATCGTGGAGCAGAATTGGACCACGTCGATTCACTAATGCCGGTCTCTTTTCGCTCAATCGAGCATGCATAACAACGAGATCATTGCAGTATCTCTCTGCATTAATGGTCTCATTGATTCCCAAAAAACTGTAGTGAATAACACCTATTGCAGATCACCAGACAGTTACCATAATCTTTTTCTGGTGCAACATTGGCTTTGGGAAGTGTTTGGGGGGCTCATCATGATCGACCCATTGACCTGATCGTTTACGGTTATCATAAAGGACCCACTTTTCGTCACAAGTGACAATTCGGTCAAGAAAGGGATCGTTGGTGTTGCGCAGAGAGAGCATCGAGCACACTTCAAAACGCCTAAGCTTTTGATTCTCATTGAGCTCATGAGGAACCCATTTATCGAGCTTTTTCACCTTTCCAATAATCTTCAAATGGCGCGAGACTGTTGCAATGCTGACACCGTGTCTGAGACATTTCTCTAACACTTTGACGTGGATTTTGTTCAACAACCGCATGCAATTGCTCATTCTCGAGACTACCCAAACGTCCTCTACCCTCTTCATCTTTAAGGCTCTCATCACCACTCCGGAATTTCCCGAACTACCTTCGTACTGTCCGATCCCTTGTGGACTCTTCTCCCCATGCTCGGTTGATATTGTCATGTTCATCATGGAGGGATTCTATCCTTCAAAATTATGTTCTGTCTGAAAAGAAGTTACAAAATATTAATGAGCACACATTAATTGTTATGCATGCCAAGGTTCATAGAAAATAAACTAAAAAAGTTGTGTTGAAATTACTTTTCAAACCCCAGACCTTCGAGCGGCCATTATTTTTGTAACAACCTAATATATTGCACCACTAATCCAAAGCCTGTTGATCTGTTAATGCCACTTCCAACCATCAAACCCTAACATTCTACCAAGGTCCAGCCTTCTTTCTGTTATCCAGCACCACCAAACTCTACGACTGGATTAAGATCTATCATGACAGCTGTTCTCGAGCACCGTCAAATGCTAGCACTCTAACAAGGTGAGGTTGTCTGCTGCATTATAGTAACAGACCTGGTCACTGGTGTCTGGAGTGTAGGTGGTGATGATAGGTGGGTTGGCCAGGTAGAGGGTGTCCAAGTTCAGGTGAGCCAGGAAGGCATGGCTGCGAATACTGCTGTACTGACCACCTTTGTCTCGGGCACCCAAACGGCCACTGGCATCCAAGATCTCCATGCAAAAGAAGATACATGTCACACAGTCCAAATTACATTACTAAATTAATATCGTACAACAAATTTTTAATGGTATTAGAAAAATACCAGAAGAACAGTTAACCCTTTAGCGACCAATTTTTTTCTAGTTTGTACGTCTAAGCTCACAAAGACTGTCTGTACACTGATGCAATGAAGCATGCTGAGAGCCAGGCAGCCAAAAGAACAACGCTGTAACATGCTGCCGCGTTCAAACCTAGTAGTAACCTCATATTGCTCACAGTTTAATTATTAGAACAATTCTCCTAAAGACCGTAAAAGAGGACCGTATGGTCTTTTTCGTCACTAAATGGTAAAAAACATTTAGCTGATTCCATAAAGGATAATTAATTTGGTTGATATAATTTCCATTTTTAATTATCATAACCTGGTATGAAGAGTTAAACAAAAAGAATCCGTTAGAATACAAGATTGAGCAACAATGAAAAAATATAGACTTTCAAAGATTTGAAAATCCTTCCAATATAAGACATGAGTTACAAAATATAACATTTCTTAAAGCACCAAAAATTACGCTGTTGATTTACAATGAACATCATACACATCAAAGTCACACATAGTTTCTCAATCATATCTATTCAGTCCTACCCAGTCTTGTAAAAATTTCCTTTGATTTCAGAACATATGAATGAAAACAATGGTACATCATTCACTGGCTGACATGCATGCCCATAAAATATACAAACATAAAAAATGTGTACTTCCACTTCAACAGCATTGTATTGAAAAGCTAGATGTAAAAAGTGATAAACATCATGGTAGCATATAAGATTTCTTTACTACAAGCTCCATGAAATTTAAGTAGACTAAAAACATTAAATTAAGCATAGAAAATTGCCCTGAATCTATAAGACTTACCAGTAATTTTTTCACCAGGTCTTGAGCATCATCAAAAAATCCTGATGGAAATTCATAATTTAATCCTAAGATGCCTTTGAATATCATGTATTCAGATCTGAAACAAAAAGTAAATATAAATTAGAAAATATAAATTAAAAAGTTTTATTATGCATTTAAAATTTAATCCCTATTTTATTCAATAAACGTTTTTAGAATAAAACTCGGTAGCTAAGATGTTGAAGTGACAATACTAATAAGTGATCACAATGCCTGGATGACACTGCCTGTGTATGTGAGCAACAAAGATTGTTTAGTTTTATCCTAAATTTTTATTTTCATTTGAAAGTAATTTACACTAAACTTTTTGGATGTCAGGTAAAAAATCATATCTGATTGTTAACCTCGTTTTAATTTTAATGCTAACTGCTGTGGTTCATTTAATATTGAACACCTACATCAAGTTTTTCAAGCATGCAGAGCACATAACTGTAATTACATAGATCCACCTTGACTGATCTTCTACATTTCGAATTCAACTTCTTGAAAATATATCATATAAATTAATATAAACTATAGTCTTTGTAGTTCACTCACATACTCAAAAAACTATTACACCAAAAAAATTATCTTTTACAGAAAAACTGGAAGTCAAAATATATTCTCAGCAAAATACAGTTGGCTATATGATGGAAATTCAAGAAAATAAATCAGCTTAAAAACACTTAAAGGCAGAATGTTTTCCTGATTATCCACAGGAGTAAAAATAAAAGATATTGCAGAGAAATTCTATAACACAGAATGTAAGGAAACAAAATGTCTCACTTGGCTCTGAAAGGAGGCAGACCAGATACAATTTGATAAATGATGCAGCCAAGACTCCACAGATCTGAGGCAAAGCAGACCTTCTTTTCTTGCAACACCTCGGGTGACACGTACTGAGCCGTGCCTACGAAGCTTGAACTGCGCAGCAGGTCTCCGACTGCTCCACATAATTTCAAACGTCACAATGATTTAGCTTTGACTGTGCAATATTTACAAAATAGAAAAAGTGGGAATAAAAAGGTACTTTTATCGAAAACCTTTATGAATTTTACTTCATACACATACAGTAAAATTAAATTCCAGTTAAGCCATCTCTACGTTAATATGATGTATGCCAGTAATTACTTTAACAATAGAAGTAATTCTAACAAGAAAACAATCAGCACTAACACAGCCCACTCACCTGGTTCTTCAGAGTCAACTTTTTCTAGTATTTTAGCTGAACCAAAATCCGAGATTTTTATATGCATTTTATCATCTAAAAGGATGTTCTCAGGTTTCAAGTCTCTGAAAGACAAAATTAACAATTATAAACACACCACATAAGAAAAACTACAATGCATTTCTTCATCAATAACAATTCCAGAGCATGGAGTGAAGCAAACATTATGTAAAATGCATTTATATTTTTTTCTGATAATTTATGACCATGAAAATATTAAACCATTGAAACGACAACAATCTGTAAAGACACTAGTAATCATTTTTTTCCCAAGTTAAATCCTACAAGAATAAGCTTACCTGAAAAATAACATTATCCTATTGAATTTCAGCTTAAAAGTCAGACATTAACAATATAATTGATATTAGCAATTATAAACAGCTTTACTAACAAAATAGTGAAATGATACAGATGGTACAAATGTATTTATAGTTGCTAATGCAATGACAAACAATTTCAAATCAGAATGTCATAAAATTCATGATTCTCAAAAATATGTATATACTTCCACTACTTGAATTTAGCGTCTAGTAATCAAGGTGAAAAGAAAATGAAATAGAAGAAGCACTCGCACAAGAAATCCATATGCTAGCCCCTCTTCAAGAGACAGTCCTATTACAACTACATACTTGTATAACATGATATTCCACAGTTCAGTAACAAATATTACCGATTTCAAAGAGTGGTGATGAATTTGTAGTAGCAAAACCAATTTTGTTAAGTATGCAGATGAGAACAAACTGCAGACTGACCATCAGCACAACACCTCCCAAACTGTGGACAGGAGTTGAGGAATTCTAACTTTTCTCTAAGAAACATTGGGTGCCAAAAAAATTTTTGATGGGCAATTCCCTTATGCCCATCTTGCATTTTTTAGAAAGAATTGATATTTTTTTGTCAACAATTTCAGAATTTGAAAAGAAAATTGTGAACTAGTTATCTATTTGAAGTGCCTTGAAATGAAATATTGGTTAATACAGTTGTTTTAGCTGTACTTAGAATCAACCATTTCAGATATCTGTTGGAACACAGAAAGGTTCAATTTCTTGGTCTGTCATATGTTTCAGTGTAGGAAATTAATTTCAAAATGAAAAACATTTTTAACCCAGTAGAAGTAAATGCATATACAGCTGAGCAGAGTGAGAACTTGCAATAATGCTATTTTACTCTATCATTATACTATCCTTGTCAGGATCTTATTGGTTTCAGACTTAAGATGGAAATTAATGATGCAGGAGCAAAATAAACAATTTAGAAAAATGAAAAACCCTAAGAAAAGAGCATCAACAGACAGTTCCCATAACTGTAGTACTTCACCTTCACCGTGAAAAAATCTTGCCTCAGTGTTCTAGTATTAACATGGCTCATTTCCTCTTGTAAAAAACTATGAGCCTCAATAAGTATTTAAAATATACTTATTTATCACCTGGTGATAAGAGAACAATGAGTAATGGCAAACATCAGTAAATAGCTATGAAGTAAAGTCAGAAATTTGCAATACCAGAAGCATGAAACTGCAACAAATGAACAGAAGGTCACATTGAATTTTTTAATAACCATTTGAAGAACAACAAATGGTATAAATCCTTCTCCCCTTACCTGTGCACAATGTTCAGTGAGTGTAGATGCTCCAGCCCTTTCAGCATCTCACCAGTGTAAAAAGATGCACTCTCATGGTCAAAGTTGCCAACATTTTTAATCAAGTCCAAGAGTTCTCCATGCTTGCAATAACTCAAAATAAAATCTAGAAGAAAATGTTAAGGAATTTCTGGAATTTAGAACAACTTATAACAACATAATGAACATATTAAAGGCTCAGTTATTTCACCATGATAAAAGCACCAATAATGGGGGGGAAACTCAGTAATGACTGAATTCAAGAAATATCCCAGGGCACAGAATCTAGTACATTAGTTGGCATAACCTGGAACAGCCAACTCAAGAGGAAATAGCAATATTTTGAAGAAAAAAAATGAGTGGTATGGAAGGTAGACATATTGAAGACAATCCCTCAAATAAGAATGAAAGCAGAAATAAGAGAAAGGAAAAAACAGTAAATTTAAATTCTTTGCAACTTTAAAACAGCATCTACAACACACTTCCAGTACTGCCTTGGCAATGGGCAGTGAATGATGTGATCCAGAATAGTTTAGTACTGCATTCTGACTATAACAGACATACTACTTGGAGGGAAACACAAGGATCATTTTCACCACATTTTGTTGATGCAATAGTATGCTCAACATACTATTGCAGTGCATAATACACTATAAAATTAATAAATAATATTAAAATAAAAAACATTTCAGTATCACTAGCATTTCTGAAATTACACTTTGAACAAATGCTGTTCTCACATCATTGAAGCCACTTCTTGTTTTGAAGCCAAAGTTACATACTTTTCCATCATAACAATGTAGTCAATATCAACTTACGACTAAACAAAATACACTTCCGAAAGCCATTAAAGGATACATAAGTTAACATTGCATTGGAAAGCATAGGCAAGCTTTACAAAGAAAGGAGCAGTCACATCCTCTGCTTTGTTAAGGATGTTCATGATATCCTTCTCCCTCATAACATGCTTTACTTTCTTTTCCCGTGTGATGAGGAGCTTTGAACAAACTTTAGCTGTAAAAGGGCACAAAATTTGTAAAAATTTCAGAAGAGAATTAGGTAAAATATAAATATCACATAGTACATTAAAAGTTTAAAACAAAAAACTCATGACACAATCCAACACCATATCTATAGCATCAATTTCAAAGTCAAATGTTCATTTAAAATCTGAAGAAAATGAAACCAACCAGCATATTCCTTTTCCGTATGCCGATCCTTAGCCAAATACACCTGAAAAAAAAATAAATACAATTTTTTTTTTACTTCAGCCAATCAAAACGAAGGAGTTTTGGAGGTAAAACACAAAACCTAGCATCTGGGCAAAATGGCTAAGCTAGATTGCTTACTGAAGGTTACAGTCCTAAAGACTGACCCACCTACTCTAATCTTGAGATTAGCTCTGAGAAATTGTGACTTTCAGATTGTCAATACTGATCTTGAAATTATGTTCATACTTTTTCTACTTGGCCTGCTTTTCTCATAAAAGGCAACATCATAAATGAACATAAACTCAACATTAACATTGAGCGTGAAAACAGGGTACTGAGAAAAATTCATAGCAAAGCATTCCTTATATTTTTCAAGCAGTTTTTTTCTAATTTGAGCTACAGCAGGACATGTAGAACTTTGAAAACGGCTAAAATTTACCTTGATTACTGAACAGAAGTTAACCCTTTAGCGACGAAAAGGACCATACGGTCCTCTTTTACGGTCTTTGGGAGAATTGTTCTAATAATTAAAGTGAGCAATATGAGGTTGCTGCTAGGTTTAAAAGTGGCGGCATGTTACAGCGTCATTCTTTTGGCTGCCTGGCTCTCAGCGTGCTTCATTGCATCAGTGTACAGACGGTCTTTGTGGACTTAAACGTAGAAACGAGAAAAAGAAATTCGTCGCTAAAGGGTTAAAGGTTATGTACAGAGTTGTGCATACATAGTACTTACATTTTTTTAAAAAGTAATAAAAAATATAGAAAACATACAAATCCTTAAATAATCAAAATGTAGAGGATATATGTTAGTTCAATATAAAATTTAGGTATTGATGATATTACCATTTAGATGATCTCCATTATGATTGAAACAAAAATGTTTTTTAATAGTGCTGCATCTTTTTTTTACAATAGCTGTTGTATTCATTGATATAATGGCTTCTATTTTAATTTATCTTGAACATGGGTATATCGTCTTCATCAATAAATTTGTTTCTATTTGATTCAATCTTGACAAGAAATTTAAATTAATGCTGTCTTCATTTAGTAGTTTCTGACTTGATGTAGTGAAGCTTTCATTAAGATGTTGCATATTTTACTTACAGTTGAAAAACTTCCTTCCCCAATCAGCTTGCCAAAAATGAAATCATTCTCATTTTTCTTCTCTGGTATCTGCAATAAAAAACTTGATTCAGAACAAACATTCTTTAGTTGCTACATATTTAAAACCACAAATTAACAAAATCATATACAAGCAGATATTTCTTTAAATGATACAAAATTAAAGCACAATTGAAGTTTATTTAGTCAAGGACCAGAATTGATGCACCCTACCATGTCCTTTAGTAGAAATTGCATTGACAAATAAATTTTACAAGGAATCATTTTCACAGCAGACATAGAAGAATTGAACAAATATTATTTTGTGAACTTACATGAGAAGAATCTTTCACACTATTCATGGTTGTGCTGAAATAGAAAATACAATTACATTAGCATGATGATTACAGTTGACCAGTTACTGCTAAAGAACACTTGTATTTCCTCTATGTACAAAATTATTAAAAAAATACTGATATGTAATCTCTTCAAGATAATTACAACATTTTCATGAGTTCTTACATGATTTGGTGATTGATTTTGAAATAAAATATAAATCCAATGCTAGTTCATTCATAAATTTCTTCACTTCAATAAGGAAAAAATCAATGTGCTACAATGTTTCCATTAAACCCTCACTCATCTGTAGATGTCTAGAAAAAAAGTTAAAAGCATAGTTAATTTCACCAACAATTGTTCAGATATTGAGGAAAATGAACAAGCAACACAGAGTCCAATGACATGTACATAAAATTAGAGAAAACCATATGGTAGGATACATAAGAAACTGAAAATACTTGTAACTTGTGGGCATTACATGACATAAGACACCATCATCACTATAAAAATTTAATTTCTACTCTAATACAACTGACACCACTCTGCTCAAACACCACATGAACCACTCTGCTCAAACACCACCTATAGGCTGCCCCAAATGCAGTTTAATAATATTGCACAGTAGTATGTTATTCTAGTTTTTATGTCTAAATAAACAATTCTAATTGTAGTTCAACATGTTTCAATCACCAAACATGTGCATTTATATGGATGCAGGCAAGAACACAGGTTTACAGCTCACATTTGAGATTTGTAAGTTTTTATAGAGATTTCTGGTTCCTGATAGAAATAGTAGTCTTTAGATAGATGTATAATGTGGATACAACAACATTCAATAATACTGAATTCTTTATTTATCATGACTTGAGAAATCTTGAAGGCTATTGTGATGGGGGTATACCTCAAGAGATATGTCAGATGTAGGTGTTATGGTTGACATTAACGTGAGCCTGAACATGTGAAGAAATATCTATAATGATAGACATTTCAGGTATAACAAGTTACTTCAATAAACCTGCTCATTCAGTATTCACATAAATAACTACTCAAAATAAAATGCAGGTATGTTGCTTTAACAAAAACACCAACCCTGCTCGGAAGACAGGCACTAATTATAGATTAACTGGTTTCTTGTAAGACTTCAAACAGTTACCCAACTCATACAAGGTTATTTTTTTAAATAATCCTTACATGCTTTAGAAAAAAATAGTATACTCCAATGTAAATTTCTTCAATTTGTTAGTATTAGGTCAGCAAAAAATTAATGAACAATTTTAAAGTGATAATATATTTTTAGAACATATATAAAATGCTACACATTTCTTATAAAAAACTAATAGATACTGCACTTTTATTAATGAACAATTGAACCATACATATTCAACTTAGAGCCACTCTTTTAACACATACATAGCAGTGCATAAAAATTAACAGCTGTCAGTAAATTTAATGAGAGTTTACAAAAAACTACCTTAGTTGTAGGCAATGATTTTCAAATTTTTAATGATAAATTTAGACACAAGATTACATAAAATAAATATTTCAGATAGACCACACCACTAGTGTTACTTTGACAGATCTCAGAAGAATCAAAAGCAACATTCCTCAGCATTCAAGATTACCATCTCGCCATAATATTCTTTTCGCCAAGACTGTTTGCAAACACATGTCACAGACATCGTTTGGGTCAGGTTTGAGATAACATGCGACAAAAATACGATTTCAGGGAAACTTCAATAATTAAAATATGGATAACTTTTTTTTCTGCACCGGCACCGAGCTAGAGAGGATTGTTGACGTGATACAGATTTTTGATACTACCAGAAACATGCCCGTTGCGAGGACCGCCCTGAAACGTATTCGGCAGCATTGTGACCAGGGCTATGACCTGAACTCAAACTATTACTTTGGTCACTTCTAGAGAAGTAACCTATTGCTAGCCTTGTTAGAAATTGGACTACAAAGTCCTAACCGTGTGTATACGCCATCTTCATTTACCAACAGGTATCGTCATATTGAAAAGTCTAGTGATGCATAAATTTGATACTTTTCGTACAAAATATTAATTGATTCAAATACATAATTGTACGGTTAACCAATAAATGTATCCAGTGTAACGTTAGAAGTAAACGGTTTTCTCATTCACAGCTGATTCAATGTTGACAACGAAGAGGACACCACGCTATCCTACGGCCTACGTTGACCGTTTGATTCACTTCATCGCGTTTTCTGTTTTCAGTAGCATATTTTGGCCTCCTAGGACTAAGTCTTACGAAGTCTCTGTGGGAGAAAATAACATTACATATATAACATGTAAGGCTATTACTCATGAAATTGTTCAATATTAACTCTCCAATATCATTCATTAAAAAGAGTATATATGGGTTTTCCAAAAATTTTGTACCCTATTATACTATGATTTAAAATAGTAATCCATTTTGATTTAGAATTTTTTATATGAAGTTATTGAAGTGATAACTAAAATGATATAGTTTAAATTGAGTCATGTATTGCATAAGTAACACGTATGTCACTAGAACGGACCACTAAAAATAATAAACCACAATGTAATTGCCCTGCATGAACATATATGAAAATTAAACCAAATTTGAATAATAAAATTTTCACATGCGTTTATTAATGACTGTATAATTTTATTCTGAGATACTATTCGAATTTGAAACCATAAATTATCAAATGATAACAATAAGCAAAGTATATAAACTCATATAATAGATGCAAAGTGAAAGAAAAAACGTTATTCGATTTAGATGTACATGAAATATACAATGGGTTTCCAATTTACAATGCTGACATCTTAAAACTAGTTATCATGCTTCCAGCTATGGTTACCATTCATTTTGTGATGTAGCGTCGAGGCTTGTAACGATGCGTGGCGATGATCTACAAGTTTACATAAATAGTTGAAATCAAGTTAATTTGTCAGCTTACTTGGTTCCTGCATCCCTAGCAGAGAAAATTCGAGTGCTGAGTAGGGATTTGAAACTAGGAAATCGGTTGCACAAGCACAGATCTTTAACCACTCAACTCCAGTGGAAGATTAGGTAAATGAAGAAAATGGTAACAATAAAACGATAAAAATAATTCCATATTGTACCGATCTGTCGTACAATACATGTACTGGAATTGAATTTTAAATTGCTGACGCCAACATTGTAAGACTACTAATGGCGCTTTCAGCGACTGTTATCTTCTGTGGTGTGATGTGAAGTAGAAGCCCGTAAAGACAGGTGAGCTTGATGGCAGCTCATCTAACCCCTGACCGTTACATTGGATCAGAGGCACTCTTAACCAGGTACCTTGCAGGTTGTTTCTTTCCAGGCCACTGATGCTCAGAGGAAATAAATTATGGCGGGAGTATTTGAACTTAAGTCTCCTGTATCGCAAGCATGAGCTACGTTTTCGAGATATTTAAGCTTGGTGATTGGTTAGTCCATTATAAAACATGTATGTTTTTCTAACAGAGCAATTTGCGAGTAAGGATCATCATCTCGTTGAAACTCCAACCCTCTTCAAATCGAAGCTTCCGTGAAAAACGAAGAATTTTTTTTTTTGAAAGCTGCGAACTGCAGAATGCATGATTTTTTCTATGAGTGTTTTTTTCTTTGATGAGAAACACCCCACATTTTGATGCTGAAACTCCCAAACTTCATGGGAGGCATGGCGTTTACAGGGTTACAGGCACTGCTGTTTTCCTTCACTGCCTTGACAAGTCCGCCAACCAACACAAGTTAATTATTTGACTAAACGTACAACACTCGTGTAACCATAGTCAACACTCAGCAAAGAGTAGCAAAGAGTAGCCAAGATTACAGAAGTTCAGTACACTTCTGGGACGTAAGTCCTAAAATACGCTGCATGACCGTCCTTTGAAGTTACTAAGTACGCTTAACACTGCGTACTTCAATGTTAAACATAAGTTAAAGATATAAGCGTTGAATTGTCAGCCTGTAAGCATTCACGACCACCACGATTATATATGCGAGCATATCAAAGTTACGACCAAAATACATGAAGACATCAACATATTCATGAACTATCTCTTGAAAAGTGGTACTAACTCAGCTTCCAATAACGAAATTCCACCTACCAGAGAGGAATGGAAGACCAATTGCGTAATTGTTTACTACAACGAAATAGAAGTACAATGCCTTTACATCACCTACAATAATTTATAACAAATATATGCTCATTCAATTATGAACACACCAACATCAATTTGAGAGCGTTTTATTCGCACGCTCTCCAAAATCTTCTACTGACGCACTCCAGTCTGCATAAACATGCACGGTGTATCTTGAAACAATTGAAGCAAAGCCAAAAAAACATAACAAAATAAATACGAGTAAACCTCGCCAAGTTTTCAGTGAAGATCCAAATATATTTCATTAATATTTGGGTCCAAAAACAATTGTTTTCAATCCCAGAGTTCAAGGCTTTAAAACAAAGATTTCAGAGCAAAAATTAGTAAGAAATCACTAAATAATATTTTTTTACTACTGTGAAGTTGACAACATGGATAATTCATATTTGGTGGGAATTCTAGAGGCACTAGAATGGAGTATGCGGAAATACAAGGAAAGTGTGTGAAGAGAAAAGACAGAAGTTGAAAGTTATTCAAAGTACACAGGTCGCTAGAGAAGTAAAATCTCAGCATTGATAGTGAAATAATCTGCTCGTAACCAAGCAGGTGTGGGCCACTCAACAATTTTCTCGAAACTTTAAATCCTCCTGTGCTGAACTTCCTCAATACACCAAGGTACCAACAGCGCAAAAAAATTGTATCAACGTAATAAAGCTGCCATAAACAGTTGTAATAACCGTTAACAAACTATGACTAGACTTTTATGCTTGGGTAATCATGGCTCAATACACATTCACAAACAGTCAGGCAGTCCAGCTCGCCAAACAAGCAAACAAAAAGTATATATTTGCACGAACGATTAGCTCGATGAAGTAAAATTATAAATTCACTAATGAATAAAATAACATTGAAAAGAGTTACTAATTTTTCCATCGTCCCAGTGATTCATTTGCAATGAGTAGTTCGTGTGCTTGTACCAGCAAGCGCACGATAGGACGTTCAGTGAAAGTGGCTGTCTGAGAACCACTTGCTCATTATTGTCGTTACGAGTGGTTGCACGAGTTGTGGGTTCCTATGTATTGTATGATTGGTACTGTCATAACGAGTGCATGTATATGGAATCACGTATGACCTGTTGTTAGTTTTATTCATATTTGCTTAGTAAAGACTACAGACCATATATAAAGCCATTACTCTTTCAACATAATACTAAATCAATGCAGTATTAGGTACATGAATATAAATAAGATGCATTGTATGATAAAAAAAAACAATCTATTACTTACCGATTCAATTACAATGTTTCCTCTCGAACAACCGTGCGGCGTAACGCATTAATTAAATTGTAGCGTTCTTAACCCATTAATAATATGACCCTATACTCGGTGCAAGTTCCTAACGTCTGGTACCCAGCATTGGGAAATAGAAGAAATGCATCTCATACATTTGATTAGCTAATACCGTACCTCATAAACATGTGCTTAGTGGGGGAATACCGTATCATTTCCATACATTTGATGGAGGAATACTCCACCATACACACTTAAAGGAGTCTTCCACGTCATACACTTAACCCTTTAGCGACCAATTTGTTTTTCTAGTTTCTACATTTAAGCTCACAAAGACCGTCTGTACACTGATGCAATGAAGCATGCTGAGAGCCAGGCAGCCAAAAGAACGACGCTGTAACATGCCGAAGCGTTCAAACCTAGTAGCAACCTCATATTGCTCACAGTTCAATTATTAGAACAATTCTCCCAAAGACCGTGAAAGGCGACCGAATAGTCAACTTGGTCGCTAAACGGTTAATGAAGGAATGCAGTATCACATACAAATACTTGATGAGGGAATACCTTACCATATATTTAATGGAATTAACCAGCAAAACTGAGCGCAGTATTACTACAACACTGTACCATTAAAATTTACCTTCCACAACTAACGGTCCAAAAGACAAATACTTAAAAATTATAACATGAAATCTTATAACTCAGATTCTATACAGTTTGTACCATAAATACTTAAATACATGACTAGAGCGACTAGAACAGCGATGCGTCCTTTTATTATGCACTACGAAAATGTCAATCCCTACAGAGATGGTAACTCAGATGTGATCAATCAAATGCTAACTATCTCTAACGTTTTACCACGCTCGTCTTGCCACCTATCAACGAAAAAATTGTACATATGCTCTACATGAAGCAGATTTTAAAACAACTTGCAGGCATAAGAGCTTAATTAAAGACAAAAATTACGATGATGGAAAGAGGAGTTAACAAATTCAACACAACCTTAATATAAAGCAAGCATAAACCATACACACACAAGTTTTTAGAACTTTCTTCTTAAGCGGAAGCAAGGGACATACGCTCTTACGGAAGATGGTTCAACAAACGTGAACCTCCACCTCACCAATGAAATGAAGTGACAGAATGCAGCAAGAAACTAAGGCCGCTCAGAAAAATGTCCTCGGAGATCGACTGGAAGAAAAAGAGCTTAAGGTCTATGTTAACCCTAGACAGACTCTCACAACCATTGCTTCTGACTGTATGGTCGGTCGTTGAGATAACCATGAGGATCATAAGGTCTCGTAGGTATGAGGAGAATAACAGGTTATTCGTGTCACGTTTCAGGAGGGAGAGAACCTACGATGTGGCCCAGAACATACTCGTAGAACAATAATCCATAAAGAACTGAGTATTATCAAAGAAAAAAGCGAGTACCAATTTACTAATACACGTTCTAAATTCAAAAAATGGGTTGCCGAACAATAAACTACAGATGATAGAAGGTCAAGGCTCTTAAGTGATATCGCTATCTTGTGGCGCTTACTACGAGTCAAAGAGAGCAGACTTCCAAGAAATGTTAGCTTTGGGAATCAACCAGATGCGTTATCTAATGCATCATGTATTCATCAGTCCCGTATCTTAAAATAATTGTCAGATCTTCCTCTAGAAATTTATTTACTTTTTGCGACTTGCTCTGCCTCATCAAGTCAAATTTAAATAATTGTATTTAACTTGACATAAAACACCTGAATACGGAGAGATTATATCCTACTAAACACAGTCAATTATGCAACTTGAGTCATTAAATAATTATAAAAAAGAAAATTTGCCATTAACAAAAACCTATTTCATTAAAAAGATATATGAGAATAGAAACATGAATTCAAACAAATATTGCTCCGTAGCTACTTTTGCCAACATCCTTCAACTGCAGAAAGAAATCAAGCTGTGCTTTCAGACTACAGTTGAAGCAATTCAAAACTCGCCCAAACCTTCACCAAACTTTATAAGAGGATCAAAAGCTGTAGCTGTGGAATCAAACTACGTAATCTGGGTCTGTCGAGGTAAAATATAAAGATAATTAAAGTCTTTTCGGAAAGCTCGTTTTGACTATTATACTGTTCTATCTGAAAAATTAGAAGTGCTAGATAACGAGCAAGCGTGTTGTAACAAAATAGAGATGTATAGTCAGACCCTAAACAATTGACTCAAACACAAAATGAGTCTTTTCCAAGTGCTTGACATTTCAATTTAAATACTCTGAATTTAGAAGAGATGAGGCAGAAAGCTTGAGTAAACAATGTGAGTACAGCTCAGTACGGCCTGTTAAGTCTGACAGCAGCAGCAGCCTTCGCTAACTGCTCCTGCAGTGTAACACCACCACCATTGCCACCACCACCACGACCTCCTCGACGACCCCCATAATGTGCGGCGGGGGCACCCAGCCTGAAGCCCCCCAAGGTGAGTCCCCCGTGCCCCAAAAGTCCTCCCATTACGCCACGTCCATATCCCCCCATAACACTACCCAGCAGCCCACCCCGGCCTAGTAGAAGAGGAGTGGGTGGAGGTCCAGGCAGAAGAGGAGAAGAAAAGGTCGAAGTATGGGGTAGGTGATGGTGGAGAGAGGAGAGAGGTGAGAAGGGGTGGGAGGGGTTTAGAGTGTTAGGGTAGCTGGGTGCAGTGGTGATGGTAGCTCCACCAGGACAGAAGGGATGTAGAGCAGCAATGGAGCTTGAGGTGAGGTGATGAGGGTGATGTGCAACAGTGCCACCTCCACCTAGCAGAGTGTGCGGTGCCCCAAAGCTAAACCCTCCATGATGGTGAGTAAAAGACTCTGCAAGGTTGATTGCTTTGTTGCTACCGCGGTGTTGAGCAACACTGACAACAGCTTGTGTAGTAAGATGAGCAGGGATCCCACTCTCCACACTGCTGGCGAGACTTCGACAAATGCCTAACGGATCATTCATTGCAGAAGAGACCATGATATTTCGGTCCATGTTAGTACATGGGAACTTCGATAAGACGTTCATGTTTTCAGATTTTGGTTTCTCTGCAGAACTGCCACTGTTCCCAAGGGCGTTTTTACTCTGTTGAGCTCCGCTGGATTTATTAGGGAAATCATTGGATGGTTCTCCCTTACGGTGCCTTGCAGGTTCTTTTCTCTCACTGTTGCCAAAAGAAGGAAGGTTGCTTGTTTCCGAGCGCACATTAGTGCAGTTGGGAGCATTGCCCAGCAAAGGCGACTTACACCGAGGTGCAGACTCGGTGCAGTCTGACAAACTTCTGTTGTGGTGATTGCCAGGGAATTTCGAAGGCTTAGAACAGAGAGGAGGCTTTGCTAAAAGAGGAGATTTGATAAGAGGAGTTTTAGCAATGAGGGGCGGTCGTTGATGGAGAGGAGATCTACGCAAAGGAATGGGTTTGTTAGGAAGCAAAGGTGCTTTAGATGACATTAAGAGAGGAGTTTTGGGTGTTAATAGGGGTGTCTTCAGAAGTATAACAGGAGACTTGCGGGATAATAGGGGAGACCGGTTGTTATTCTTCCTTTCACTGGAGTTGTTCGTGTACCTATTGCTGTTCATTTGATTGCTTGAACTGTTATTACTGTTAGACAAAAGTGGAGACTTGCGCCGCAACACAGGCGACCGTCGGGGAGAAGACCTGGACTGCCCATACGACGGAGACAGTGACAAGCCAGGAGGGGAGCGGTAGCGGCGAGGAGATACAGAGCGCGACGAGCGGTGATCGGAAGGTGAGCGTGAGCAGCGACGTGAGTGAGAGCGGGAGCGTCGATATGAAGGAGAACGAGAACTGCGGCGACCGACTGAGCGGGACCCACGACGGAACGGTGAGCGGGAGCTGCGGTACGTAGGAGAGCGAGACCCACGGTGAATAGGAGAGTGAGATCCTTTACGTAGAGGTGAGCGGGAGCTGCAGCGGATCGGAGAACGAGAACCGCGATGGATGGGGGAGTGTGAGTCTCGGCGAACAGGAGAGCGCGAATGAAGAGAAGAACGCGAGGCCCGACGGACGGGAGAGAGAGAGCCTCGGTGACCTGCAGAGTGAGAGCGATGGTGGGTGTGTGACGAGGACCTGTGGTGGTGATGGTGGTGATATCGACGTTGCTTGTGCTTGCGGGTCAACCTCCTACGACCGTCACGAGACCTGCGCCACAAAATATACCACATTTGTTACTTTGAAAAGTAGTGAGATATTTGCCATACAGTTATACATACACATTTTTAAAGGCTGAACACAGAAACAAAAGTTGATCTAACGTTTTCTTTATATAAGGCCTCTATTAAATTTTCAAGTTCAAACGAACAATAGTTTTTAAAATCCCAAGTATCACATAAAGAAAACATTGACTGAGCTCTTTTGAGTATGTCAATAATTCAACATTGATGGCTCAAAAACCCATTCCGAGAGTTGCAACACTGATACCTGTCTAATATTTTCAAAGATACTTAATACACTTCATAGGCTGGACTGTCTAAATTCTACGATATCCAATCCCGCAGCTATTGTAACATCATGAATGAAAATTGAGAGAACACTCAACGTGGCTGACCTCCGTATAATTTTACGGCTGTAAAGCTCTCGTCTGAGCTCCCTGGAGATGGGCTTCAGATGCATGAAGTTGCAGAAGCCACTACGCGTGCACTCTCTGCAACAACAACCAACTTAGCTACTACACTTTCACTGTGGTGGTGGAGACACTTCAGGTTGAGGAGGAAGCTAAACTGCACGAGCAGCTAGATAAACTGGTTCACTGTCACACACACTGTGCCAGTCTGTGTTGCAGTTAACTCACTTCTGCAACTTGGATAAAAATCAAGTAGTTTACCTCGAACAAGAGCTACAACAGATGCCTCAAAACCAGACAGAGGGGGGTACTGTTAAAGCAGCAGTGTGATTGCTTTGAGGCAATTTTGTGCCACTAAATTTAATGTTTTAAATTAGCAACATAAAGGAAAATTTCAGACACAATAGTCTTCTAAAGAAGAGGCTCATTAGAGTAAGGCTACTTGAAGCCAAGACTGCAATTATTGGTGTCCATTATACCTCTATGCTTAATATTCAAAACAATTCTCTCCTCAGTAGTACTGGTTGAATATAAAATTTTATGGCTGAGAAAAACAGCCTTCTATTTATATAATTTGTACTAATTTTTTTTTGCAAATCTAACTCATAAAAAAAGGCAAATTCGTTTCCCTATCATCAGAGACAACTCATATTTCTCATCATGAGAGAAACAAAATGAATGTTCCATAGAAAGGACCAATACCTAATTCTGAATAGCAGAAAAAAGCTTAATGCATAAACATATACATACACACAAAAAATTGAAACTAATCTATCTGTGTGAGTATAAACATCCACAACTACTTCGAAGCACAAACACAGCATACCATTTAAAATATTTTTATTTCCTTTCAAAAATACAGATACATAGAAACTGACATGAAAGAAATTAAGTTAAAATCGTTTATTCTTTCCAGTAGATTGTCGTCCTCAGCAGGCTAGAGGATAACAAAATAGAAGAGTGTAAGAAAAATTAATTCAAAATATTTTCCTGTTCTCATTCACACAAACACACAGACCTGTCTTAATCAAATCTTAACTAAGCCTTTGTGTTCTTACACACAATGTATACAAGTATATTTTTGAGCTCACTTCGATGGCACTACGAAGTCCTCGATCATTTCATCTTGGCTACAACCTCAGTTTTTGCCTATTTTCTCGACTTGTCTACTTCCTTTAACGTCATTGTATATTAATTAGTAAAACTGAGCTTAAAACGTTTGCATTACTTCCAATTTACCTACTTTATGTATTTCAAATACGTGCAACTTCTCCCTTTTCATTTGATAATTATTTTTGTAACATGATTCAAATATGGTCACTCTTTCCCTTTCTTCTACATATTATCACTACACTCAACAGTTGTCGATCCACCATTGATTGATCTCCTTTTCCTTACTATATCCACAAAATTAGTATGAAACTCCTTATTAACACTTCTTTAAATTGCACAAATACCTGATCAACACTCCCCCTTTGATGAGAACATTATTATTAGTAACAATGTTTCAAGATGAACCACTTTTGGGTCATCTCGATCATCAGAAAAGTTGCACAATATTATGTCTCTCCCTTCCACACAAGTTTAATCAACATGATGTGTAGTCTCACTTTTGTAAGCACACATATTGGATGACTTGACTTAGCAAGCAAAATATCAGAAAACTATTGCAAATTCACTTATTAGCCTTACTTGGTCCTAAAAACTTGATATTTAGTTTAAGAGTTACATAGACTCACCCCATTTCATATTGCCGACAACATGCTTCTCTAAAATCAGTGACAGGGCTGAGCTCAGCGTACATGGGGCGCCTGTTAAACCACCTGTTGTTCAGGTCCTCCACTGCTCTCTTGGCATCTTCTTCAAATTTAAACTGGAATGAAGTAACTAAAATTAGATCAGCAGTGAGAACGAGAGAAAGTAAACTATAAATTTTTACTTCTTCTCCTAATTCAAGATTTATAGAATGTCTTGGGGTTTAGGTATTACACCACACTATAGTTTGGGAGGCTGAAAAGAGAAAACAAACAACCTTCTATCTGCCAATCTTGTTTTTCTATAGGAAATAGTAATAATGTTGTCATGAACCACTAGTTCAATCCTCTGAGTTGCATCTAAAAATCACACAGAAACTGAGCCAAATCGAAGTTAATCATAAAAGATTTACTCATTTTTATAACAATAACTAGCCCTATATAGAAAAATTTCATACTTCATAACCTTTGATGTTGATTACATAATTCAAATTTATAGCTTTAATTACATCGAAAAATGTAGCAAAAAGCTTTCACTGACCTTTATATAAACATTGCCGACAAGATGGTCGCCCAGGTTATCACAGACGTTCATCTCTTCAATCTCGCCATAATTATCTTCAAGCTCAACAAAGACCTCCTCAAAGAACAGGTCGTAGTGTTCCTGCATTTCCTCATCGCTGACGGTCGCTAAAATAGAGACAATTCAAGGCATAGCACAACATCAACAGCTATTGTTAAATAAAACAAAATAAAAACACATGTACTTGATAAAAATAAAACTTTGTTGATTTTAACATGGAAAAAGCACAATATCTACAGAAGATATGCAAGCAACACCATTACTGATGTAGGGTGCACAAAACGCAAATAAAAAACAAGAAGGGTTTTGCAAACAAAATCATAAAAGAATTTGATATGAGTCCAAACATAACCAATATGTTTAGTTATGAATCCCATGTTCAGGGTTAAATAGTTATACAGGGTAGGGAATTAAGCTTGATGTTCAACATTCAAACACATACTTACGGAAGAAAGCAGTGGCAAACTGTATCAGTAAGGAAATAAAGTCTCAAATTATCAAAAAAGGAGTAGAAATACCAATACACATATTATTTCCAGTTTCATAACTATAAGAAAAACTTTCTATTCAAATGTACTGCTGTTGAGCTTTCCTAGACCTTCAATTGAAGTCATTATACAATGGGCACCTCTGCTGTACGGTCTAACATATAACTAGTCTATTATAGGAGGATGGAAGAAATTTTAAATTTTACTGTCAAGCTCTGTTCTTGATTGGAAAATAAAAAATATAATTTGGGAATTGTTTTGCAATGCATGGGTTGCAAAAAAAACCCAATTCCAAACTACTTTAAGAAATTTGTAAGTATGTATCAGATTTTGCAGTATTTGTAAGTCTTTTAAAGTTTATACATGAAACTAAGAAAAGGAAGTTATTATTTTAGATTTTGCAAGAACCACTGGAATTGTTTGACTCATTTTTCTACAGCTAAAAGCATATAACATAATATTCAAATACTATATAATAGGATACATGTAATATGGTTAAATGTTGAAATGTTGCTTTCCAGGATCATCAAAAATGAACAAGTAAATGTAGTGTTGCTGTGTTAACTTCAACTGGATCTTTTGTGGTAATATGATGTTGTTTGCTGTATTAATTTCGTTACATTAAAATTAGTTGCTACTTAAATATCTTAAGCCATGAGCAAATAAGTTATACTCTTACTGTCTTAAGACACACTCCCATAAAGTGTTTGTACTCTTTCATTTTAGACTTTCAAAGCATTTTAATTCATTGATTATACTAAAGCAATTTCCCAGGATTAAAAAATTGAACAAAACATGACATAACTAGGGCATAAGGTAGGGAATTTGAAGTTATAATATTCATGTACTTTAATACCAGAGACAATTTATACAAATAGCAAATTACAGCTAGCTTTACTTACCAAAGTACTGTATTATTTTTGCACTAATTTCAGATAATAAATGAATTAAAGTGAACTTTCTTAATCATGTCCTGTCCAAAATAGAATAAGGTTTAGTTCAATTTTTGCTTTTTATAAAGCAACTGCTAAACCAACTGGATGAAGGAAAACTTTGTCCAAGATATTTCATGCTTTCAGTTACAAATTGTGCTTCAAATTAGAATAGCCATGAGAAAAAGACTTTGCACAATAACTAACAAAAAATGTGCATTGAGAATACATTTTATCCCCTTTAAGGCTCTAAATGGATTCTCATCAAGAGGAGTATTACAACTAATTGGTCATACTGATCTGGCATTTGTTTTGATGAACTATGGAAATCATTGTTACAATGTTATTAGTTTCTATTTCACAATCCCTAGCAATAACTTGGACTACACTCACCATCACCAGGAATCACCATAGAATGTGTTCATTATGTCTC
Organism: Trinorchestia longiramus; assembly: GCA_006783055.1. Classification (NCBI taxonomy): domain Eukaryota; kingdom Metazoa; phylum Arthropoda; class Malacostraca; order Amphipoda; family Talitridae; genus Trinorchestia; species Trinorchestia longiramus. The sequence continues at coordinate 86,565 of VCRD01001964.1, forward strand.
AGCAAAGCTCATTTTCAATTTATTTAATATTGAATGAAATGTATAATTTCAAGCCATTGCAACACTAAATATTTAATGATAATTAAACTATTTAATGCTAATTAAAAACAAAAAGTAGAATTTGCAGTACCACACCAGTTTCCATCTTGCAAATTTATTCAAGGTCAGAACACTAGAGCATCAACTCAACCTAGTTGTTGGGTTATTTTTACTTTTGCAGTAGCATCAAGATGGTAAGAGAATTAAGTTTTAAGCTGCAGAGATATCTTACTGCGGTATCTGAAAGTAGTGTATATACACTCAATACACAACCTTCCAAATTTTTCACACTTGAAGGGAAATTTTCATAAGAATGTAATCAGACAAGAACATTGCTTAAAAAACATTGTACTGCAATGTCAGTACATTTTACAGCAGGGTACACTTCAGAGATAATTTTCACACAGATCTTCAAAAATGTGAGCAAACTATTGTTTTAAAATTTTAAATCAATACTTAAACTGGGATAACTTTTAGCTTGCACATTCCAGGATAAATTAAGATTGCAATTTTGTGATTAATTATTACATGAGATGCACATGCATTGAAGTGATGTGGTGGAAAAACAATCAGCTTTCAACCATGAAATTACCTCCAATATTTACTGAAGAGCTAAATAAAAATGAAAGATTTAGCAACAAACACAAAATGCAACAATGAGACATTTACACTTGGTCATAAGTGTGCTAGTAACACAGGAAGAAAATGACAAACATGATACGGGAGCCACGACTCTAATCAAGTAGTAACAGAAGAAATCTAAAAGAATAATGAGTTCCATAGAAGTGCCTGAAAAAATCTTATAAAACATTACATAAAACAAAATTACAAAACATTTATCAGGAAATAACAAATACGTCAAGCAAGGTGCAAATTTAACAGAAGCTTGGATTTAAAAAGATAAGACACACATGAAAGACTACAGTAACAACAGCTACCCACACATACAGTATTGACACAGTTAATCAGAAGCTTAGACATGTTAGACTCACTATGTGAACCATCCGCTGATTTGGCCGAATTTTGGGGGTTGCAGTAGAGGTTGAGTATTAGTACAGTCTGTAAAATACCACATGCCCGTGTTAGTCATACCCACTTACGATTGTAGGCCATGAGCTGAGGAGGAATCAGTAATAAAATGCAGAATATATTAGAAAAAGCATGTTAGTGGCACACTAGTCAAGATTTTGCACACAAGAATAAGGAAGTCGCAGTTCAAACTATAAGAAATTTTAAAAATTAACATATTAAATAATGAATAATGAAAGTTCCAAAAACATAAATCTTTATTTCAGCATTTCTTACTAACATGTTTGCTAAATTTAGTTATAGTTCTGTTGACTGTTGATTTCACAATAAATATGAATTCCAAGGTCAAACTCATTAAACAAAATTATGCAAAAAATGAGACTTCACTTAAGCACCTTGTGCAGACAAACTCTGACCATTTCTCAATTTGAAAACACACACATTCAATTTGAATCCAACATATGACTATCAACTTACACATGAGGAAATGTTCAAAGCACTTGTACAGATTTATAAGCAGAGGGAAATACCATAGCCCATGAAGAATGCTCAAATTACACATGTTAGCAACAAAACCACAACTCAAATGTTCATGAAATAAACACTTCAAATGCCAAAGTGGTAAGTGCCCTATGGTATTAAAAGGCAAAACATGGAAGCAATTCAAAATGTGTAAGCATGAACAAACTTTTTGTTAGAAATAACAATAAGTAGAAACTCCAAATTAATGAAAGAATTGTACCATTGCTTAATGGCTATATACTCGTACTAGAATTACTTTGTGAGATAATCTTATCAGCGTCTGTTGCCCAATGCATTAGTAGTTCAAACTTCAAGACCCAGTACACCAACTGAACAACATACTAGTATAGTGCACAGATTGATTCAAGTCTAGTTGAATGATTAATTCATGATTCAGACAGTAGAAATAAATAGAACATTTGCATCAATATAATAATATCTTCAGAGTGAGAAACCAGCTGAGCTTACTTCTGTGTATGTAATGTATTTTTTTTAATTGCTTCTATTGGAAAAAGGGCGGCAACTAACAAGAAATGTTATTTTCATTAATATTGACAGCATGCCTGACATGGATCTAGGTTTCCAAAAATATAATTTTTATTGATATTTACAATCAAAAAGCCTATATGTGGCACAACTAATTCTCTAAATCTTTTCTTTGTGAGACATATTTTCAAATTTAAAATGCTTGTACACGTCGAAGATGAAATTTCAGTTTATACTTTCATCATAATTCGTTCATGCCCTTTTGCCAGACTGGTATGTAGGGCAGCAAAATAGGTTTGCCACTCCTACCTCAAGACTTATCTTCCTGTCAGTGGCTTCCTTTCCATTTCACCACTGTCATTCACATGAGTATCTTCGAATGACCCTGGAAGCCAAGACACCTAGTGGGCCTAATTCCTTTGTTGCTGTTTCTGTAACAGTGTTTTTTAAAGAACAGGGTTGTGAGCCCTGTGTCCAACCCAGGACTTGGAACAAAGGGTGATTCAGTGTTGGCATTTTCCTTCTAGATGGGCTGTCAGCCAAGGCTCACAAGCTCCATCAACCCCTGTTTGAGATCAGGAGTTTCTTTCTTCTAAATGGAGTGCCTGCCAAAGATAATGGGCTCCACCTACCTGTTACTTGGAGGACCAGTGGAGCATATTTGTCTGACCACTACCAGGAGACAAATTTCCACCAGCATAGCTTTCTAGGTCAATGAGGCATGTAAGTCCCAAAATGACTACAACTTTACATTACCCTAGAAATGTCTCATTTAGAAAACATATCTCATAGAGAAGATATTAAGAGAGTTAGTTGTACCACATATGGACTGTTTTGATTGCATATATCAAGGAAAATGATGTTCTTGGATGTCTAACTTCACATCAGGCAAAATCATCTTAAACTAAAAGCATGCATTACAAAAATGTTTAGTCTATTAAACATTCATGTATAAACATGATCAGTAAATCAGAGGTAGCACACAACCATATATTAGGTAGGAAGAAGCTGGAGATTGCTCATACCATAAAACTTTTTTTTACAGCTATATTATCTAGTATTGGCTTCTCTACTCAATAATGAAACCTCCCATCAATGACATTAAAATTTCTGTAATCGCAATAAATTGAAAATAGCAGAGAAGTACAGCTATACGTACACAAATTTTAACATTACAGCATATGTAAGCAATGGATGTCAAACCTATGTACAGATTTGCTGGGTTTTTATTTAATTTTACTAAAGAATAGATATACCCACATAATACTTAGATGAGAAAATATAACTTTAGAATAAAAAATTGCAAGAGCCTAGCAGAAACAAAAAATATACACTTTTTGAGTTAGTTTTTTTGATACATGAAACCATAGAAGCATGATTGAGAAAGTATAAAAAATGAGATATCGGTATCATACAAAAATGAAACCTGCAATCTAAACCCACAACATATGCATGTCACTCTTTATGTAGAATAAGCAATGGTTATTACAGGATGAAGAAAAGAAGAAATAAGAAAACTTAAGTGATTTTATTCAACAAAATTTCTAAAACATTTAAAAAAAATATTGGTCGAATCTTTATATCACATTTAAATAGGTCATTTGATGTAGAATTTCATCTGACAGTCCAGAGCAAATAAGTCAATTATAATGCTTGAAAAAATTAGAAAACTAAGTGAATGTGTTTAGATTAAATTTCTTAATGACATAAATGTAAATCATTAACAAATCACTGATATTATTTATTAAATACACACACCATGATTTATACTACAAATGCAGGAAGAAATAGAGTAAACAGATATTCTACACTGCAATGAGATACCAAACCCCAGGAAAAACAAGAAAATGTTATACATTATTATCTCAGTTAGGTACAGAAAATTAAGGTACATAGATCAACCAAAGAATAAAGCATTAATGTAACATCTTACTAAGAAAATCTAGAATAGAAACTTTACTCATCTATTCATGAGAAAAAAGCACTAACCTGGCTGAAGTTGGGTTTATTATGAATTCTGGAACACCGATCTCCATGACGACAAGCTCCAATTTTGAAGTAGAAGCTGCAGTTTACTCTACAAAATAGTACATCAATTATATTTTATTGTAATAGAAATCATGGCAAATAGAACCTACTCTAAAATAAAAATGACAAAATTATACACCAATTAAAAACAAATATATAATCTTTGAATTTATGTTATCTCATTCAGATATTTGGAGAATAAGTTCACACAAATACAATACAATGTTGACATAAACCATTCTTCTAATTCACTTCTAATTGGAATGAAACTACTAAGCATGACATCAATACCTTCAAAACTTGAGCCTCACTATGCATCTTGGCAACAACAATGATCAGAATGCCACTGTTTCTTCAACACAATTTAATTTATATTGCCTCCATGGGAATAGAAATTATGCTTGAAAGAACAGCAACACGTAAATGCTATTAGCTATTACAATTGTACTGAATTAAATGTACACTCTATTACATTTACCCTCCAACAAAATGGGCAATTTGAGTTCACTAAAATACTGAAAAATAGTCAAATTATGCTTTATATAAAGAATAACAATCAAACTTTTCTTCAACTAATAAATCTAAACTTAGTCTCAGTAATTGTATACATTTTACAAAATATGTACCCTATAGGTAGTCATAAGATAAATAATTATAACTTTTTAGCCCCATGTAAAACTTGTAAGTAATCAAGCTCAGATACTGTATGAAAATTGCACACCACAGTCTGATATACTTTTATAAGAACTGGAGATTTTGGTACATAATAGTAGCAGATACCAAACACTCCTTGTTGACTTTAGGGTAGGATGGTTATCTGCAGTTTCTAAAAAAAAAACAAATACACAACGCAGCCATAACAAGAGACCACAATATACACCAGGCGTAACAAAATTTTTATCATTTCTAAACAACAATAAACATAGACGACTTACTTATCCTTTTCAGTGCCAAAAATCGATGCCAAATATTCCGCCATCTTCGCCCACTGCCAGCTCGGAACGATGGACATGTCTTTTAACTCGTCCGTGAGGAATTTTTGGTTAAATTATTATAAAAACAATATCATTCCGAATAAATTTATAAACATCTTCTAAGTAATACTGTATAAAGTTTTTCATGGTAGAAATGGACATTATTTTTTATCTAATAACTTAATTACGTACGAAATCGTACATTATTAACATGGAAGTTTGTTATCATTATATCTAAAGGTTCATATATAAAATCTAATTCAAATAATTGAAAATGACAGTAACAAACACTCTATACTGATTATTTTCTTTCAATGTTATGAAACGAAATTCATTCCAGAGAGTTCGAGTAACATTTTGGTCATACTTTTGACAAGCAGCAAGCTAACGTGTTGACTTGAACACAGACAATCGTCCAGTGAAGTTGTTGTGACGCAACTGTTCATTTGCTCTCTAATGGATTTATTGCAGCTTTAGAGATATTTTGCGTTGTACAAAGCATATAAATAGTGAAGGATTCTATCAAAACTGTTGTATCATGTAATTTGTCAAACTTGAATCACTTCGGTAACCCTCATCGCTGTCTTACGTCATTCATCTGCGGTGACCGTGAGGTCATTCGTACATCTTATGCAACCCAGGCACAGACGCAAAAAAATCCGAGATAGCTGTTTTTTGTATATGGATGTTTTAGATGGAATTAGAGGCTGCAACAAATTTCTGCAAATTTAAAGTAGAAAAACAAAGTATGCAGTCCAAAATTAACAGTAACTAAAAATAGTTCATTCATCAAAGGTCTGCACAATACAGGGACACTGTGGAGTTGGTTATGATTTATTTGTTGCTGATCAAATTTATACGAATTGTGTCCAAACTTCATGATGTAGACATTGAATTTTGTAATGTGTCTTTTATTGGCATAATATTCTTGGATGAAGTTCAGAATTTCTTTTTGCACTGCACTACTGCCAGTCATGGTGCATTATTTCTGAAAATTTATTTGTAACTACTAGAAGTAAATTTTCATGTGAAAATTTATGAATTAAGTCTGCAAAATATTTATGAATATAAATGTAAGTTTAACTCTATGTATTATATCATTTTCCAGAGGAATTAGCATCTTTTTCTCTAATTATGTTGAGATTCAGTACACTGTGTATTGGCCAAAGAGCCTTGCCATCTGCCCTATCTCTTGGTCGTATTGCTGTGCAACAAACTTCAGTCTGTGCACCACGTGCTACTCTGCAGCAGAGCATCACCAGGGGCTTGAGGTAATCTATCATTTTCTGAATTGAAAAAGTTTTCCATTCTAAATTTGTTAATCTATACAATTAGATAATATAGGTTATTCATCCAAGCTATCAATAATAAATGAAAGATGACAAATTTATTATTGCTCCATGGTTATCATTTTATTAATTGAACATGAGCTTGAATTTATATGTTCTACTTAGGATAAGTAATTTTGAGTTAGCAGCTTTGAAAAATTACACTCACAAATTTAATCCCATCAAGATATGCTGTTAGACTTCTCCTTTGGTATTGTATGGGGTCAGTGATCGAGTTCCCTTTGGGAAGTATTAAATGTGTTCAAAGTGTCCTGGGCTTCCAATAAGATGGAAGGAAGTTAAATTTAAAGTAAATATATCCATTTGGCACTAAAAATGTAAGAAAAGTTTACTAAACATGAATAGAACTAAAATGAAGTGTTTGGAATGGATGTTATTATCTCTTAAGATGATATTTTCTTCAAAATAAGATTAAATGAGCTGCAGGGTATCAAATGCTTTTCTTATAGTCTGTGTTATCTGATGAATTTGTTGAGGGTCAATCATTATTATTAGTTCATTAAGTTTGTCCTGCAAAAATTTTTTCAAGAGATATCCATGTCTATTGCATAATTAGTTTTTGCATTGGTTCTGTATTTTAAAAAGTTAAATAAATGTCAACTAATTGTAAGTTTATTATTTTGAAAATGTATCACAGAAGTAAAATTTCATCAGTTTGCACTATTCTTGCAATATTTTGGCATAAACATTTATCTAGTAAGTTTATGGCATTGAAGTACTTGGGTAAGTAAATTTTTCATTTCAAGTGAATAAACACATGAATAATGAAGTTATTTGAATGTAAACTTTTTACCTGCAATTTTATTTCATGCTGAAGATATTTGCTATCTGATGAATAACTTCTTTATTGTATTCAAGTAACCTGGGTTTCACATCACTACATTATAAATACATTTTATAACAGCACACAACATCTTACATAAAGGATGTTGTGTGCCTGTACAGAATATCCTTTGGCATGTTACGTCTCAGAGATATTCTTAAGCCCTTGCCAAGGCATAGAACAGATAAGACAAAAGTGTTTTTAATCTCAGGTGTTTCTAGCTATGAGTCACAGTATCACTAGCTCCTGCTGCAGGAGTTTGGTGGGGTGTTAAGTGTTCTCTCTTAACTGTGCAGGTGCCTTGAGTATGCTATACCAGTCTACTTTATTTTTGTTACTGTTTTATTTTTTTCTTATGTTAACTATCATTGCTAAGATACCTGGATTTAAGTGTAATGATTGTTTAACTAATTACTGTCCCTCAATTTCAGGGAGGCTCCCAACCGAGGATCCTTCACACGACGCTCGGTGAACGTTCAAGTCCAAGAAGTTCAGCATGGCCTCAAGCGGAAAATTGGACGTATGTCTTCTCAATGAAGTTTACTCACACTTATGTTTCTGATAATATTCATACCCTTGTTAAATGTTGATGCCTTAGTCATGTTGTTTGTACTTATTACTTGGATTATGTAGTGAACTCTAATTTATTTACTCTTTTTAATATTTTTTATGAAAAATATATTGGTAAACTAAGGTGGTGATTATTGATAAGCAAGGCTGTATTTTCTTAATTGTTTTTCTCAATTTTGATGCCATAATTGAATTTTGAAGCTTGGCACTTTTATCACTGCAATATAATTGTTAAGACTGGGAGGTAGTATTGTATTTTGCAGTCTTCTGTGGTTCCATTACTTTCTTCTTGATCACCTGAAGCAATTAATGGGATGAACTCAGCCACCCTATAACTTTCATCCTCATACAAAAGTAAATAATTATCTTAAATGCAACTTCAGATTTTATTTTAACTCACATGTGGGACTTGCAAGTAATTTTTCAATAAAATTCTCATATCTTGCTATAGAATTCAACCATCATGACAGTAGCTTCTGCTTATCAAATGAGCATGTTTTTAATTGATCATTCTGATGCAAGCACTTCTTATTAAAGTAATGAAATATTTTCCAATGTATCCATTTTAAATTGCTGAATAGGGTTTTCCTTTCAATTAATGACGTTTGGAATTTTCTCCCAAGGCTAGGGGCTAGAAAGTGGTCTTTAATCTATTAAGAGTTTAAAAGGTATAATCCTAATAATGTTAGATAAAGACTTGTAGATTTTCTTAATAAGCTTGATGTGCCCCAGTGAAGATGATCAGGTGGCTTGACTGTGACTTTTAACTGGCTTTGTGACTTGCGTGCAGCAATGGAGGTGGGGCAGCTGGCTGCATGTGGGGGCGCCGTGCTGGGTTTGGGGTCTCTGTGCTATTACGGCCTCGGTCTCGCCAATGAGCCTGGTGCCATTGACAGGGCTGCGTAAGTTCTGGCTCTCAAAACATCACAAGTAACTTCCTATAGCATTTTAATTTGTGATCCATGCATTGGTAATTCAACACGTTCATTAATATTAATTATAATGTACCCCTGCATTCTTCCTATTACTGGGGAGAAGCCATTATGTGACAGGATTATGTTACAGCTTTCCTGCTCCGGTCATCCAGCAGATAGCTATACATGAACGTCTCTAGACCTTGGTGACATTTTCATGATAAAAAAGCAAACAGGCTTATACCCCTGTACTAGTTGCTATTGTCTGCATTCATGCTTGCTTCAGCACTAGTATGTCAATGATGTTGAAAATTGTATCATGAGAATACATATTGTATGATCTCTTTTAAAACAAACACGCATTTGTGCTTTGTTTTTCATCACCATTTATACCATGATATCAGTTGTATTCACTTCTTGAATAAAAATCCTGGCAAAAATTTCATGCACTATTGTGCTTGTTGGTAACTGGAATTGATTGAGTTGTCTATATGCACATCCATCCAAGCGTATAACTAGAGACGAATGTGGTGCTGGCAGACATTAGGAAGACACATTATCAGGACCTCCTGAAGTCCTCATACTTAAAGGATCTTAGACCACAGCTGTGGGAAACGTCTGTGAGAGTGCAACTATTGGTGCTGTTAGTATGATGTAATTTAGAGGGCTTCTAAAAGAATAGTAAGTAAGAGCAACAAGTAACATTGAATAAAATGCTCGTTTATACCACAAGTGAGTGGAAGCCGTGTGTGAGAACAATAGATGCAGTTAAAGGAGTTTACAACATGTACATTACTGTATTTATGGACTGCTAATTGCGCAGGATACTAACGTGTGAATCGAGTTGGGTGCTAAATATTGATCCTCTTTTGATAGTGCGTTCTTCTCTACCCTAACTTTTTGGTTATTGAGTTTTGCTGTAAGAAGCGAGGCATCTAGCACGGCTTTAGTTCAGTAAATTAGTGTGAGCTCTCCAACTCTGCTCCTAATGTATGCTCTTTCCCCAAAGTCGACAAGTAATGTGAATGGACATGAATGGTACTACGAATAATGCTGTGATCCATAGTGAATAGTAAAGGTGCCCTGGCATATTTTCATCAGTATTATGCTAAATTGCGCGTTGAGGTTTGACCATGTAATGTATGGGTGATAGTACATTGGAGCACCTGTCCAGAATTGATTTGTTTTTGATGAGACAGAGTTTGGCCCGAGTACGTGCGACATCGCATCAGAGATACCTACATGTACTTCGGAGCATCAGTGGCTGTAGCTGCAGGATCAGCTATAGCCGTGTTCCGCTCTCCTGCTGGCCACAGGTTCTTTGCTTTCTGCCAACGCCGACCCATTCTCGTGAGTAAATGTCTGTAGTGTAATTGTCGTGTCTGAAAAATTTGGAATAACGAGTCAATTTCTTCTCGGTTATTTAGCGTTTATTATGTGATATGACTGCAATGTTATTTTGGCACTGACACAATGACACTAATTTGTAGTGTACTTGCAGTCGACGGTGGGCATTCTGGCAGCGATGATAGGCACGGGGCAGACGATGATGGCCGTGCCGTACAGCCCTGGCCTGGGCACCAAGCAGCTGCTGTGGCTGCTCAACTGCGGGGTGCTGGGGCTCGTGGTTGCCCCTGTAGGAGCACTGGGAGGAGCTATAGCGTTGAGGGCTGCCTGGTATACTGCAGGTGCGTGCTGGGGTCTATGCTCTTAAGTCCTCTCAACAATGTTCAGATCTGCGGTGGTTTGCTTACAAATATTTGATGTTTTTTTTCATGTTTTATGGTTCTATTTCATGTTTTATGGTTAAAATTCAGTTTGCTTGGCAGTTTGTCTTCATAACACTCTCTGTTGAAGGTAACTCATGGCACCGCTGCCAACTGTCGTGTTCACAGCAAGCAAAGTTGGCTTTAGAAAAAACGGGAATTTTACAGGGTTTGCATTTAGAAAAGAAAGAAATAATTATTCTTTTCTAAAGTTTATTAGTTCATCGTTGTCGCAGATTTGGATTGATTGGCTATTGATTTTTATAAAAATTCTCTTACCCTATTTTAAGAATGAAATAGGATTTTGTTCTCTACAACGCGACCCAATATTAATTTAAGTCGTACTTCATTCATTCTCATGTTGAAGTTTCTGGAAATATTCAATTTAGACTTGAATGCGTTTTTTGTTTTGGGTTCATCGCCTGTATTGCATCATTGTATCAGTCGATTTCTGTTTCATGTTGATCTGTTAACCTATCCTCTTAGACTGCTCTGACATAATTAGCGTGGAAATGAATCTTCAGTACCTAATAGTAGCTCTGGATTATCGGGTCCTGTATGAAGAGGGAAATTTTTCGTCTTAACTTCTGGAACTCGCTTGTTATGGGTATTGTTCCGCAGTGTTTTCAAGTACATCTAAAACATGTTCATGTGAAGCGTATTGCATTTTATTTAATTTTCTGGATTTAACAGGGATTGTAGGGGGTCTGTCGACCGTGGCTGCCTGCGCTCCCAGCGATCAGTTCCTGAAGTGGGCGGGGCCTCTGGGCATCGGGTTAGGGGGCGTGTTTGTAGCCACCCTGGGCTCCATGTTTGTGCCTCCCACCTCCACTCTCGGCCTCTCCCTCTACTCCATCTCACTGTACGGTGGTCTGCTCCTCTTCTCTGCCTTCCTGCTCTATGATACGCAGAAGGTAGTGTTACACCATGGCTTTAATCTTCGTTACTTTAGTATTTTGCTCACCTTTCTCAACCCTTTTGATCCTGTTGGGACATACATGTTCCAACAGAGAGCAAAAGCCGGATCAGAAGGGTTAAGGGATATGTGAATTCTGGAATTAAAGCTTGAAGAGAATCCACTACTGAATTGCCAGCCACATACTAGTGACAAGATATTTTGTTGTATAAGCTACATAAAAACTGTAAAAAACACTTTTGTCTGTGAACTACGAAGTATTTTTCTGATTCGAATTCTTTTAAAAATACACTAATGATATTTCCAAATATTAAGGAAACTTCAGGAAGGAAACATTTATGGCTCTATAGCAAAAATGTGTGCTGATTTTTCAAAGCTTTTAAATGCGAAAATATTTAACCTATTTCATTTCAACTAAGGTATTAATTTAGGCTGAAGCTTTATTGATATTGTTAATTATATTTTCTCAAAACTTCACTTCAATACGTTGACTACGTGTTGGTACATATATGTACCACTGGGTATATTATTTAAACCGCTATTTTGAACAACCGCAAGGAACGTGTGAAGGTTGCGTGCGAATGTAGGCCGTAGTGCTTCTCGTGCTGCTCAATGAACCAACTTCTTTACAGATCATACGCAAGGCAGAGACACACCCTGTGAGCCACCCGTATGCAGTGCAGGCAGGCTGGTCCGTGGCTCCCTTTGACCCCATCAATGCCTCCCACCACGTGGTCATGGACGCCCTCAACATCTTTATCAGGATCGCTCAGATCCTTGCCATGGGCGGCAATAGACGAAAGTGAACGCGTTTTCCATCTCGATGAATTGTTGTATTTAGTGCATCATTAACAATTGAGGATTTTTATTGTGTTTCTTGAAAGAAAGAGCTCACGCACTGGTACACGAATTCGTATTCCTGATGAAAATCAGAATATTTAAGAGTGTATGAAGTACATCAGCTGAAAGAGTTAAGAGAGATTGATTCTTTTCTAATTTAGTGATGAGCAACTACTGGTATGGCCGGTCCTTTCGTTTAGTTCCGGTCGTATGTTGATCATAAAGTAGCTATTCACAAGAGCAATTTACAATTTAGTGTTCGCCCAAACATGATGTTGAATTAGTCGCTTGTGTAGCTGTATAATTATTGTATGATGATTGAAACTTGGTACGAGCTCATTTATTATAGGATTTTTTGAGGCGAAACAAAAGCAATATGTTTTCAATAGACTGTAGTGAACTTACTTATTCTTATTATCGCCGAGATTTACGGGAAAATTTTTATGATTGCGTCGAGTTTCTGCGTGGGATTTTTTATTTGAGTATATGCTTTTTTATTGGCGGATTGGTTTATGATCCCATAATAAAACAGGGCACACATTCTATATATTGATTATAAAGAACTGTAAATAGTTCGTAGATTTTCTCGTGTTTGAGTGTTGCTCTAAAACCCAATTGAAGTGTACTATGATTTCACTTGGACAATTCCATTGGCTGTGGCCGACGCTTTAGCAAATAAAATACAAAAAGTCATTTTATTTGCAAGGTTAAGGCGTCTCACTGATTTATTCATCCTGTGTACATAGCATTTTCATTTTTGTCGATCATCTAAGTTAAAAGTAAAATAAAAATATGCGTAACGAATTCGCTTGTCCCTGCCCTTAGTTCTCAGAACTCGAAAAATGTACTTTTATTACAGTGCGTGTACTTGAAGAAAATGTCCTAAAAATATGTTTCATCAAAGGGCGGAGTGAGTATGGAGGGCAGGTACTTTGTTTCTCATTTTGTTTGGCAGAACAGCGTTTTTTGCTGCGGGTAGTCAGGTGACTTGGGTATGCTTATGTCTTGACTGAAGTCTGATACTTCATCCCAACTACTCATACGTCATATGAATATTAGGGCGTCAAAGTTATCGTAAGAATATTACATTTACAGTCACACTGTGTGATCATGTTGCTTTTTCCTCATTCGTCTTACTAATTACATTACCTTAGCCTTCATTGTCTGATCAGTATTGTCATAAAAAATAATTTACCGATCATTAGCGTCCTAGAATAATTTAATTATCTTCATCTTAATCAAGCATCAAATCTGCTCTTCTGTTATTAGATTATAGTAACAGTTATAAGTGGTAGACTTCATCATGCGGTAATAGCATCTCCTAAATTGCGTTGAAAAGTAACACCGCTACTTCTAAGATGCCCGCAAGAGTTAATACAGTACTGCATCGGCTACTGAAAACAGTAGTGTTGCCAGCTTGACGGAAAACTCGCTTAATGACGTCATTGCTATCAGATCTGCGATCACATTTTGTAATTCATACCTTTATTTCTGAGCAAGTTTCCGGAAAAGCGGACATGGAGAGTCTCTTCTGAGGTTCAGGTGAGAGGTGCCCCCATTGTGAACAGTGGTCACAGGGATGAGAATTAGATAAAATTGTACTGCAAATTTCTAATTCCGAACGATCATTGTAGTTAGAAGCGTATTGTGATTGCAGAGTTTCTAATGATGGGTTGCCTATTACTGTTTTATTTGGGCATTCCTTTGAGATAAGGGATTTTTATATCTTCAAAACATGACCCTGAGTACTGTATGTGTAAAAACACGGGAGACGAAATTCAGAGCACCGCTTGGCTCAAAAAATTAAGGTTGGAAAAACTTTACTGGTTGATTATAGTAATGTGTACCTAAAATCTTACTAGTATGCACGCCAGGTTATGTTTTCCATACCAAATATTTTCACTAGATATTGTCCATGATATTTTTACACAAACTTACACAATATAACAATGCATAACCTAATAGTAGAAGTTATCTCCTAGTTCATGAAAAATATTACAAATATTTTTGCATAGAACTGGATGCGTTACAGTCCCTGCAGTTTTTGGCTGTGGTAAACATACGCATGTTCGATACGAAGCTGCTATGTCATGACGGAGTACTGAAGCTGTGGTGCAGGTGTAGGTAAGCGTTTGTCTTCAGGCTAAAAATCATATATGTAGTGTAAAAATAATTGCGGTAAAGTGCATAGTAACGAAATATTGCGGATTTAACGATATAAATAAATTCATAAATGTTTTTAGTTATTTCATTTTGCAGACAAGGTAATTCTGTCTTTGAAGCTAAAAAAAATATATAGATGACAGGTAACGCCTTCAGCTTTAGTTTCCAAAGTTTACTCTGAAAGAGAAAATCACAGGTACAACAAAAACTCCCATTATCTAATATTCTAATTTCCCAGACACAAATGTGCAACAATAAGAAGTATATTCGTACTCTTAATTGTGAATGGTAATAACGGAAATGCAGCTTCACGAATGTGATGTTAAATATGCATTGTTTTACTTTCCGTGCTTGCTGTTTGGCGGTGCTGTAACATTCATAATAGACTGATTTAAAAATTTAAAAACAAACGATATAAAAGGAAAACCAAAAAATAGAAAACTGAAAGAAGTAAGATGAAGATGTTTCACTGTCATTCTAATGAAACGTGATGCTAAAGGCAAACTTAGTAAAGCAAAACTTTCAATCAATATTCCTAACATAAGATGTGACAGCAACTGCAACGATTTAACTTATTAGCGAGCAGTTACATTTTTTAATGGTTTGGTTAAGTTTATGACGACATTTATTCAGTTTTGTTACATACAATAGTGAAGTAATAGCCAAAGAATTTTTGAGTCTTCACCTCTTGTAATTTTAATATGAATTTCTTGATTACTGAGCGCAAAGCTTTATTTAATTAATAACTACCTCTGCTAAGTACAAGCCCTGACGTGCACGGCATAACTCTGGCACGGATGAGATTCGTTGAAATTTTAAAGTTCGTATATTAACAGCATGGACGTGGATTTTCAACTTTATCAACGTGTAAAAAGTGTCATGTTGTTCTTTTTATGCTCACTGAGGCTGCAAATTTTTCTAGAGTAATAAGTTGAAAATTGCTATGGGTATCGGAAAAGAATGCCACTTTGTGTTTGCATAATCTGATAGAGACAACGTAAATAATTGCTGTCATTTGAGGAATTGTACATGATGTGCAATTAATGAAACCCTGTTATCAAAGTAGCTAGCACGGCAAAATTTAATAGAAAAGTCATTTGCAGTCATCAGTCACAGTACACTAACTCCTAATTCTGATACCAACACGCTAGCACTACCACACGCTAACACTACCACACGCTAACACTACCACACGCTAGCACTACCACACGCTAACACTACC
>VCRD01001965.1:29461-52876 GCA_006783055.1 Trinorchestia longiramus
ATGTGTACCACTTAGGTTAGGTTCTGTAATTTTTTCAGATCCTTCTAGTGACTATGCGTACAAAGTGAAGTTTTACACCAATCAGGCAATCGGAGGCAACGTGTTAATGAATATTGAATATTCTTGATCCGTCATCCATTTCTCTAAGACATGTGTGTGCTACCCGTTAGTCTTTAATTTTGGTGAAATATTCATTGATAAAATTGAATTATTTTCTGTAAGTCAATTGCAAACATTGACGATGTTGAGCCCAATCTTATATTTTACGAAAATTATATTTCGGAAGGTTACACATCGAAAGACATTTTTATTATTTTTGAAAACTCAAACTTGTTAATAACTTCGGATTTTGAGTTTGTGCCCCATGCAGGACGGAATCCGTCGTCTGTCATCTTATAAAAAGACGGGGAGGACGGCCATGCTGTGTGTGTTGTACCGTTAGGGTGTTGCAACCGTCTTTCTCTCACCGTCTCTCTCTCTCACTGTCTCTCTCTCTCACTATCTCTCTCTCTTTCTCACCGTCTCTCTCACACCGTCTCTCTCTCTCACCGTCTGTCTCACATCGTTACTGTCAACGGCAGCACTCAGCTCTGTCTGTTGCACGGGCATCCTGTCCTCCATTGTTCTGGCATCTCTCCACTGCCCTCCTACCTCACCACACAAATAACCTAAACTGTTCGGGTCGAATTGTACTTACGTGAAATGAACATAAAATCTATGTAATTGTCGGGGAAATTTTCGCTGCACTCACATGTGGTCTGTAGCGAAGTCATTGTGTTGTGAAAGAGGTCTAAATTACGTATAGGGTCTTCATCTATTATTTTAGTTGTCCATCCAGTATACCTATTTCAAATGCATAAACTGCACGTGCTTTTATATGCACCGATATTGTATTATTTTCATGTCTCCCTGAATCCTTGAAAATGTCGACTACTTTAATTATGTTTCATTTACACCCTCACAATTCTGAGCCTAAACTGTTCATTAATGTTGCTGCAAACTGGTGAACCATTTTAGCTGCCTTTTTTTCGTCGTTTTTTGTCTTCCACAGAGCTCCATAAGTTTCACCGCTTTTCAAAATGATGTTATGCTGCTTTTATCCATTTTTTGGTATGGTATGATGACTTATAACCTAAGAATGAATGCAGTGATGCCATTACATTGTAATTTTGGTACTGAATTTCATTTTTATCTAGCTGTGCATCGCTATAATTATAATTTTATGTTGTTCCTTTACAAAATTTTTATGTTGTTCCTTTACAAAATGTTTATGAGATTGGATCCCTAACATGAAATTTTAACAATTTGCATGAAATAATGCAGCAATAGAATACATGCCAATACACGTGCAACAACTTTGTACTGTTCCTTAACTCGGCGTGGAGAGAGAGAGTACAACTACACTTGACTTAAACACTTGTAATCACTCTAAGCTGATGAATATTTTATAAACTCCTTCTTTGCAAGCACGTAAACCTTGTTAATGTAGCTGTTAATGTTTTCTGTGACTAAAACTAATGTTTTCTGAGACTAAAACTAATTTTTTCTGTAACTTGTTAAGGTTTTCTGTGACTAAAACTATACAACTAGCCAAGATGAGTTATTCGGCCCAAGACTTAACGTATCAAAGGCCGCGAGGTTACTTATTTAAATAACACTGAATTAAATTTGCCTGTTGTCTGCATCGAAATTGCCTCGTCTTCTCGCTGGTGGAGAGCACGGCTCCAGTGAAGCAAACTAGCGCATCGTAATGTGATCACGTAATACGGAACGCCATGTCTTCGTGAGCACCACCACGCTTCCGTGACTTAAAATCTACGGAGACTTTTTGCCGCTCTTCGCGTTCTTGATGGCCCAGCAGGCCGGGCAGCGGCCCTTGCCACTTTTTCATTGCCAGAGTTTCTCAGCACAAACACTAATTAGAGAAAATTTTCTTTCTCGTTTTCATAACAGCTCCTTTGCGATGGGAAATGCTGCTGCGGTTGAGTTTTAGATGAGAAAATACGATGGAAATTTCGTGGTCCTTGCAGAGCAAAAGTTTATTATTTTTATAGTCAGAGCGCCATGCCAATAAAGTTTTATGCAATTTAGCTGGGGATGGAAATTGGTCTACGAAGCTTTTGCTGAGTCATCGCTTCAACTGTTTTTTATGGAAGCTTCTTTATATGTTTTAATAAGGCCGTGATATAGACGAAAGAATTCCTTAAAAATATTTCAGTACAGTGCGTCGTACGAAGGAAGTTAATAACAGGTGGAAGCCCGTCAATTTCTTGAGCTGAAACTTTACGTTGTAATTTTGTTGAAAAAGTTATTTAAATTGATTAAACGAGTTGGGATCTTACGTTAGCTAGATTACGGAGCTAGATTTTAGTCAGTCTGAACGCAACACAATAAATCATTAGGCAGATATCTAGTTTAAAATGCATCATTTGGTCTATACCTTTCATAAACGGAGAAGTTCGGTACATAGTATTGATCAAGAAAAGAACAGCTAAAAAGTTATTTACAATTTATTATATTTTTTGTGCATGGTTTAATACATGGGTATGGAAGAGTTCGTTTATTGCGCATTCACACGAATTCCTTGCTCGAAGGAGGAGCATGTCTTCAATATGAGAAACAAGTTCGCAAAAATGAGGCTATTCTAGAAGCAGTCAAATCTGAATGCCTCCAAAATGCAGCTGGGAGGCCAGGCGCCTCTGAGGCACGGCTGGGAGGCCTGTCATCTCTGAGGCACGGCTGGGAGGCCAGGCATCTCTGAGGCACAACTGGGAGGCCAGGCATCTCTGAGGCACAACTGGGAGGCCAGGCATCTCTGAGGCACGGCTGGGAGGCCAGGCATCTCTGAGGCACGGCTGGGAGCCAGGCATCTCTGAGGCACGGCTGGAAGGCCAGGCATCTCTGAGGCACGGCTGGGAGGCCAGGCATCTCTGAGGCACGGCTGGGAGGCCAGGCGCCTCTGAGGCACGGCTGGGAGGCCAGGCGCCTTAAAGCTGCTGCTGGGTCAGAGTCTAGGAGGCTGGGCAGCGCCTGATCAGCCTCACATCATCCACCAGGGTCTAGGAGGCTGGGCAGCGCCTGATAAGCCTCACATCATCCACCAGGGTCTAGGAGGCTGGGCAGCGCCTGATAAGCCTCACATCAGCCACCAAGGTCTGCAGGAGCTAAATTTCATCACTGGGATTGCAAATGCTAAACTTGCTTCCTGCGAGTCCTCGTCACTGCGCTGCCTTCTCCCCCGCCTCCTCTGCCGCTGTAGCTCGTAACCCTGACTGAACTTCATCAAAAAGATGCTGATCAAACAATGCATCGGTAAATCGAAAGGATCGAAAGGAGATGCAGAAGAAATGATGCATCAGTAAATCGAAAGGAGATGCAGATCAAACAATGCATCGGTAAATCGAAAGGAGATGCAGAAGAAATGATGCATCAGTAAATCGAAAGGAGATGCAGATCAAACAATGCATCGGTAAATCGAAAGGAGATGCAGATCAAACAATGCATCGGGAAATGGAAAAGAGATGCAGAAGAAATGATGCATCGGTAAATCGAAAGGAGATGCAGATCAAACAAAGCATCAGGAAATGGAAAGGAGATGCAGAGGAAATGATGCATCAGGAAATCGAAAGGAGATGCAGATCAAACAATGCATCGGGAAATCGAAAGGAGATGCAGAAGAAATGATGCATCAGTAAATCAAAAGGAGATGCAGAAGAAATGATGCATCGGTAAATCGAAAGGAGATACAGTAAAAGGGATGAATCCGGAAATCAATAGGAAAAACAGAAAAAAGGATGAATTGGTAAATCGAAAGGAGATACAGAAGAAATGATGCATCAGTAAATCGAAAGGAGATAAAGAAGAAAGGATGCATCTATGAAAATAAATTTTGAAATCTTGGAAATCGGTCATTGAAATTGATGTGCGGAATTTTGAATTTGATCACACGGCGCAATAGTGTAATCCATGCTGATGATTTCACTTCTTACAAGTTAGTGATGCTGCACCGCGCAGTCTGCTAACTACAACCTTCAGTACTGCAACCATCAGCCGTGTTCACAGCTACCAAAATTAACTTTGCCTGCTCTGAACTTTGCTTTGTTTCTTTACTTTGTTTGGTTATTAGCTTTGCTGGTTTCAAACGTGACAATAGTTAATAATAGGTAAAAGGTGACATAACGCCTTGTTTTGTGCCTAACCCGATATATATATATATATAAATATATATATCTATATACTCTTTATATGTGTATATATATATATATATATAAAGAGTGTATTTGATGTAGACTTATGAATACGTAGTTAACAGCATACTAAAATTTTCATGCTATTAAAGAAAATGTAATTTCATTTATCACTTTTGATATTGCTAATTTTAAGAGAGTATAATTATTTAGTTCACAGCTGATCCTGACGCTGGAATGTCTCGCTAATTTCTCTACTCTCAATAATTTGTCTGCTCTAAATAATATGTCTACTCTAAATTATATCTATAAGCTCAATAATTTTTCTACTCTCTATAATTTTTCTATTTATAATAATTCGTCTACTCTCAATAATTTGTTTTTTCTTAATAATTCAGCCACTTTCAATCATTCGTTTCCTCTCAATAATATACAGTATCTACTTTCAATAATTTGTTTATCATCACATAGATAGTAGCATCATGAAATTTTTCTCCTGTTATGAAAGTGACTGAGACAAGTGATGACTTACACCGGTCAAATAATTTCTTGATTAAGGTTGGTGTTATCTGTAGAAGAACTTAGAATTTTAATTCTTCATTTTATTCTGAATGCTACTAAAATACTGAGTATTTTCCTCAATTTTTGCCCTTGTTTCAAGCTGATCGTAAACTTTCTAACTGTGCCACCAATACCAACTGCTAAGTTCCCACCTCGATTTGTTTTTTTCCATAAATTTCTCACCGGCAGCCTACATAAAAATATTTTCAAACACCCCCAACGGACTGATTCCCTCTCACAGCGACCTTCTCTGTGGTACAAACTGAAGAATCATCTAATTTCATCCTCTGAGAATTGTTAATAATTACTTTTTTATTTAAGCGTTTCAACTCTCAGGAGTTTTAACATAACTTTCATGGCAATGTCTACGTATTTGTTGGCTTCTGGGCAGTTAGATTAGTCAAAAAGCTTAGTTTCTTAAACGAGCATCAAAAGATTTCTACTTAGAATTTCAAAGGAAGACTGCACAGTTTCATATAATTAACATTACCTTAAAGCTCTAGGTGAACGCGAGTTTTCTGTATAACTGGTCATCAGTTGCCCTTACCATCAAGATTCATATTAATGGATGACCAGAAAACTGCAACGCAACGTAAGCCTGAACTCAGGTGAATACGAATAAACGAAAAAGAGTGAAAGCGCAATCAAGGAGTTAGTTATAGCCACCAAATGTTTCCCAAGGATACATTCCATCTCATGGCATCGACTTTCTCCGTCCAAAATTCCTTTGAAGTTCCAGATTTGCCGTAGATTTATGTAATGGATTAAGATCTAACTTCGTTGAAGAGCCTCACGAAGTTCTTCGAAGTAAATCTATTGGAGATCGCGGCGCAGTATTTTTGACAGAAGTGCTCCACTCGACTAAGGTATGGGCTCGAGTATCGAAGCTCTGCTCAAGACTGGAAGCGTTTTGGTCGCAGTTTGAAGGCGCTGTGCATGGAGCGTTCCTCGAGATCAGTGTCTTTTAGTTTGCCGGGTCGCTGGCCAGGATCAAATTGTACTCGAGTTACGTCGATGTTGGAATCTCTGTCGGCGAGCGGAAATTTTTAGAGCGTTTCTTTACGTGCCGAAAATTTCCGCTTTAAGCGTTGACTTCGCACTGCCGTGGCAGAATAACAGAGACATTACCATGGCGCTTATATCGTCTTAAGATTTCTACGAAAACACTTTAACCCGTTAACGACCAACGCCCTTTTTTGACCTGCAGTTTTGTGCAACCTTTGACTATTTAATTATTTAAACGTTCCTCTACTACTAAAATGGGATGGCTGTTTCGAATACAAGACTCATTGGGATTATTCTTAAATTCATACAAGACAGTTCTGAGAGTTGTGTGCAATGGCAATAACTAGTATTTTTGAAGAAAAGCGTCATCGTTTAATACAGATTCTTGATGGGTTAGGTTCTTCTAAATCTTGCAGGGCTGTAGAAAAGAAACTCATAGTATGTGTCGTACATGATGTGTGTGTTGTACTTTCTTTGTTGCCACTGCCTCATTAATGGAACTCCATTTGTAAAAAAATACTTCAGTTGTGTGCTGCTGTAGAGTTTTCTTGAACGGCAAAGAAATGAGTTCGCTCACTTTGTTAATACAAATGTTCCAACTCCAAGCTACATTTTCAAATGAGCATTCACGTAAGAGTTGTTCTTATGCCAGATTATAACATTTTTATCTCATGGAGCGGACTGGGAAGACCATCTACTCATCGTTCTGTAATAAATGAGCGTGCATTCCATTGCCATGTTGTTTTTATTAGACTAGATTACGCTCAGAGGCACCGAGATTTCCCGAGTATTTTTAAAGGCTTAATTTGCCGCTAGACTGACCGCTGTAGCGACTGCCTACGACTCTCATCCTTGCCCTGTCTTTTCTTGCACTCCTACCTTTAACTTGCACTTGAATTTGCATTCTTTTAAGGTAAATGTTTTATATTTTGCTAAATCAGGAGCCTGAAATCTGACTATGCGAACTGGACCTCCCATCTGTTAAAATGTTGTAAATGTACGTCAATGAGCGCAAATTTTCACGGGAGTTTTCAAGTGTGAGAATAAAACTAGGAATAGTTTGGAGATTTCAACAATTCCTTCGTCCCAAGTATATGTAAAACTATTGTGAATTCTACTCTATCGTAAACCTGATTAAGAAAATTTGTTGTTTTCCTCTTATCGAAATTGTTTTGAGGCAATTTGAACAAGAAAAGTCAAAAAATGAAAACAAAATTTGGCCGTCTTAAGAATCTAGTATTTATTGTCGTAGCATAATATTAAATCAAGAAACCGTGTACAATGTAGTTTAATTCATGCGTTTTTAATAAGCCTTGCGCTTGCATGCAAGATAACTAATTAGAATAAACACTTTAATTCGTCGTCTGCACGCGTGTATGGTGTATACATCACCATACAAGAGAATTAATTAGAATGAATACTTTAATTTGTAGTCTGTGTGCGTGCATCGGGTGTACATCACCATGCAAGATCACGTGGAGCGCCACGATCACTGAGTGCATGTAGGTAACTTGATATGCCTGGCTGAGTTGTACGAAAGTTCGCAGCTAAATTCCTGCATTTGGCAGTACTTGTTCATGCACAACCTGCTCTGAATCCGTCAGTATTCGTGACGAAATGTATTAACGCTTGAGTGAATGTCCGATTGTTGGTGAACAGTAAACGTTTTCTGTGTGGCATGCAACGAAGAAATAAATGAACTCATCGACCTTAACTGGTGTAAGATCTGCACAGCTCGAGAGTCACGAAGCGTTCGTTCTTCTGAACATTGACTTATAATTACAAGATTACGCTGTTTAGTTCGCATGAGGTTAATGGAGTCATGTAATTATTAGCCCAAACTTGTCCCTTGTTTCGTGTATCCGGAAAAGGAAGCACTAGCGTACTTTTTTCTCTTCTCTGAAATTAAATAGAAACGGGCATACTAAGCAAATAAGCGGAGCAGTGTGTCAAATAACTTTCATTATATACTGGTATATCCAACCCATGTTTCTATGTGTTCTAACGCAATCACTGCTGTATGATAAAATTAAAATAATTAATGAACTGTTGGAGGCAATGCTGAAAATTATATATTAAATCAAAATAATTTTTAAGTATACTTTACAATTTCAATAAACGTTTGAATTCGTTGTTTTCTTTACGGAAGTTGGGTGATATTTCGCATATTACGTAGAAATATATTTCTGAGTTGCTGTTAAAAATGTACTAGAATAAATAATGATGAACAGAATCCTTCCGGTGGTTGCAAGGATACTGGCTACAAAGTTGCAAGGTTTTACAAGGTAGGCAAGGTTTTACAAGGTAGGCAAGGTTCTACAAGGTAGGCAAGGTTTTACAAGGTAGGCAAGGTTTTGCAAGGTTTTACAAGGTAGGCAAGGTTTTACAAGGTAGGCAAGCTTTACAAGGTAGGCAAGGTTTTATAAAGTAGGCAGTTGTTCGAAGGTAGAACCATTTCCTGGTGAGTTAAGTGATCGATGGGAAAAATGAGGAGCGGTGGGTGTGGACATTTTTATTGACATGAACCTTGTTACTGTGACTCAAGCACCAAGACCTTGAAACGTGGATCGTTGCTGTGTAACCACCGTGTGAACGTGAAAAGGTGCTACATTAATTGTTAAATGTGTTACAGGAGTGTGTCAAAACAGCAGCATTAATGGCAAATTGGTGCCTGCTGCAGCAACGTCAAAACACGGAAGACAACAGGTAAATGATAAAACAAACATGAGAAAGGCGTTATTAACTGGTCAAAACTGCAACAGCAATGTGTCAGAATGGCAGTATAAACAACAATCCTAGCCGCAGCAACAGCGTTATTTCACTATAAAATAATACACATTTTGTTGCATGCTTCCTTGGTTGGTCTGTCTCAGTGTGACGCTCTTGAGGAGTTAGGTAAGAAAAAATTCCGTAGGACATCTATGTATTGTAAGCATTGTATCGTGGATACCAAAGGCACATCTTTCAATGTGGAAACTCCTTCGTAAAGCTAGCGTCCACTGGCAAATCAAACGAAAAGAATCGGTAGCAAATATGTGAATTTTCACGTGTGGGTCTACTATGTGAGTAAAAATGTACAGCAGCTGCAGCACCGGCAGCAACACAGCAACAGTAAAAATGTACAGCAGCTGCAGCACCGGCAGCAACAGGAACATCAATGCCGGACACAGACCACCACATTTAGGGTGTTTGGCCACAGATTGTGATCAGTCACGCGACTGCGACGGTGATAGTAGCGACAGCAGCGGTAATGGCAGGCTCGCACAACTTCTTTAATTCTGACATTGTCAACTTCCCGCTGCTGTCTTCTACGAATCCCGGGATTTTGTAAAATTTCGTTTTGATCTCTGGACTGCGACTCGTAATCCGTTTTCTCGCACATTTACAGAAGAAAATGATAAATATTTTTTACAATATTGATGCCTGCTCCTCTCTTTAATTGTCATTTATAAAAACTAGACTGTTTTCACAATATGTACAAATGAATCAGAAATTCATCTTCAAACGTTTCGTTATTTTTTAACTCGACATCCGATCGTTGTACGCATGGCAAGTATTTAATTTTAAATAAATTGGGAAACCCGCAAACGAACAAGTGATTCACACAGCAGCCCTTCAAGCTTCCGTACCTGCATGAAAATCCTTGAAATTGAAGCACAGAACTACAAAAAGAATCCAAAAACTGGTGTGAAAGATAAAAGTTGAGGATACACCAGCAATGCATACAGAGGACTAGTTTTCTTAAAACCCACAAGGTTAGTAAAAAATATACAATGTAGAGATTATCACAACTTCTTACCCTTGAGGTGTCATAATTTATTTGTGATTCAGGACCATTTATGACAAAATTGAATTTTTTTTCTTCCATGAAGACCACAATATTCTCCACTCATCGAAATCTCTGAATCTCACATGAACTAAAATATCGATATCGATTTTGAAAAATTCAACTCTGACTTACATATGATACTTTTCAAATTCTACTTCAATTTTTCATTTAGTTCAATCTAAAGTCGGCATCTCACTGCCCATTGTAGGAAATTGCCACAAAAACTTCCTAATTCAGTGCCTTTAAAACCGATACCTATTCATGACCAACGCCTGGCAGACTAGAAGCATTCCGAGCCCATACACGCTTTCCGATCGAGTTCTACGCTTCCCACTGTACTTTTAGAAAGAATTTCTGGTGGTGCAGAGCGATGTGGGCATCTCATCGATTCCCTATAGGATGTGTCTAACTGCGGAACCGCGGCATCGGATTCAATCGCATTCCGATGAGAGACTTGGAAAAGCTGAGCCCCTAAATCTTCAGATGGTACATTTTGCAGCGAGTGCGTCCATGGCCTGAATCGTGAAGTGAAATTGTCTCGTTCGAATGCAAAAGTAGTTTTAGGAAAATGTTCCGCGTTATTCCTTGAATAAAGATGAATTGACTCGATTGCGTAGAGGTCGTTTATCAGAAAGATAGTCTCATTTTTATATTGATCCTTTTTAAGTGTTACGCTGGCCTTTACTTTACGGAGGAAGAATTTTTCGTTTCGAGCTACGAGTTATTCAATAATGTTTTCGCGAAGGTCATACAATTCACATGAACGCTCTGATTGTAGAATTCACTTCTACTTTATTCATTCTGTTAACGGTATGGAACTTGGGTAACAACACAAGATTGGGCCAAACGGATTGTTACTATTGCCTTATTATATTCTTCTATTCTAACTGTCGCATGATTCTCTTTATCAAAGAAATTTAGTAACATCTACGTAAACAGTGGTGCCAGTAATGAGTAACCTAATATCCGTTGAGATCCTCACATATTATTTCGTTTGAGCTCGAAAGTCCATCCTTGGTAGTAGGTACCCCTGTAATTGAAGCACCATATGATGTGGCTGCCACCAGATCTTTATGCTAGGGAGTTTGGATCACCAGCGTGACCTAATATTTCATGCATAAACTGCACGCTGTGTTGCGTACTCTAAACTATTCTCTGTCTAGTACAACAGCGAGCTTGAAGAAGAACACAGTCTTTGGTTTACATTCGACAGTTTAGGAAATAAACCTCAGGACAGGCTGCAGTTCAGGACGACTATAATGAAAGTCTTCGTGGTACCATTAAGAGATCGAAAAGAATTCTTCGAAAATTAAAGCCTTGGCAATGTTCAGTCCTTCAATTAATTTCATCAGATATGGAAGTTTATTTCATTACTGCTTTCATTTTTCACATGTTAGTAAATATGCTTAAATTGCCCGTCTCAAGTGTTCGTGTGACTTTGTTTTGCTAAAGTAGATTCCATTTATTTTATTTACTTAGTCTTCACTCGTTAAGCAAATACAGTTACATTCAGTACCAACAACACTGTCCATAAATCAAGATAAGATCTCTCAACCCAATTCATTCATAAAACCAAGCATAAACCTTGTTTCTTGTGTTGCTACTGACTCTGAAAATTTTCCTGCAGTACAACCAGAAGTCAAGACGACCATCAAGTTGTTTTATGCTCAGTAACAAGAGAGTCTCTTTTTTTCAGGCGCCGTTGATCTTCATTTCGAGAGCCCCGACAGCGGGTTTTTCTTGAGGCCGGAGAGCGGCAGCGGCAGCAGGACTGGTAACAGAGCGGGCTACGGCACCATTCTTGAAGGTCTCTCAGGCACAGGCGGCGTTTTGGATGTAGAGAGATTTACGGTGCTCGACGCATCGCGACCGGCTCTTATTAGAGCCACTTACGGTCCTTTCAGTACGAAACAAACGGTGCCTGCTCGATACGTCCTACCTCAGTTCCCAGACGAAGAGAACATTACGCTTACCCCAGGAGCCTTTACTAGTCCTCAACTTGAGATTTCCGCTCATCTTGTCGTGAGTAAAGTAACGAGAGCAAGGCCGTCTGTGCGTGTATTACTGCATGGGGCGGGAGCCCGCGGCCATCATTCTCCCCACGTCTGTGTGACAGTCATTTCCCGCAAAGCCGACCAGAAGATTTCGGCTTCGTGTACCCCCGTAGGTGCTGGGGAGACAGGAGGGGATGCTACATGCCTGGTGACATTGCGGGTACCCACCGCCTGGTGGCCCCCACACACTCGTTCTACTATCAAAATCCCACGGACGACTGTCGATGTCAGCTACCTCGTAGGAACTGCAGAAGGACCAGAGCAGTGTGCTACGTTTTCTAACGACAACGATGGTACTTCGGTTCTCGGTGTCGGTCCAAGGGTCACCGTGCAGCCTGAAACACCAGTCGGAGTCGTGCTTCTGGGCTTGGAAGAGTCAGGTTTTGATGAGGTGTCAAAAGATCCCCTTGTACACGTGCTGGTCCCACGAGCACCTCTTCACCCCGGCAATGCCCTCTATGCTCCTGTCTATCTCCACCCTCCTGGAAACCTCCCTGCACTTGTGCTCGTCATGAAGTGAGTAAATATTATTACTTCTGGCCAATTTATCTGCTATTTGCCCAATAGAATTCATTACAGAACTAAAGGTCGTTGAAATAAGTGATCAGATGTTTGAACAAGCATGAGACTGGTAAATTGTATTTCTGCTGCCAATATTAATCTTTTCTGTGGATGCTTAATCAGAAGTTTCTTGTAAATGCATGATGTCTAATTCTTTATCTTCCGCCAATAGAATTGTGTTTTCATTCCCTGCCAATCAAATTTACATAGTTATTGCATTCGCTGACCGTCATTCATGTTTGTGGATAACATATCTTCGTGCTCACACTAACAATATTCCTTGAAGATGTCGAGTACGGGGCGGACTGCGACTTGGGGGGGTGGAGGCGGCCAGCCCGGCATGGAATGTAACCGTTGAGGTGCAGGGAGGCAAGAAGAATAAGGCCACCGTCACTGCGATGCTCGTGAACTCAGCACCTGATAACGAGACCCTCCACACCCTCGGGTAAGCTCACATATGAGTCGCCTGGATCTGTAAATCCTGCTCACGCTAGTTATAGACATCGCAAGGGGATCGCAAGTATCAGTGTTTCGAAAATGTGGTTTAAAACTCTCCACACTCTCAGGGGAGTTTCAAACACTCCTACCCATGGGTCACAGCATGACCATGTATTTGTTGGGTATACTAGTTGTTATAGCTAGGAAACGGTGCGCATGTTTCAAAGATGTAAATTCGTAGTAGTGAAACCCAGTAGCTGATGATGAGATTCGCCACGCCCTCTGGTGAGGTTCAAACACTCCTACTTATGAAAAGGCTAACTCCGTAATTCCTGGGTACACTAGTTATCATCGATAGGAAATGGTGTCATCGTTCCGGAGATGTGAGGTTATTTTAGGGAAAAGGTTCTCTTTGATGAGTAACATTACCTAGGAGTTCTGATTTCTGAGATCACCAGCGAAATTAAATAGTGAAGAGATCGTAGGGTTCAGTGTAACTGAAATGAACGCAAAACCAACAATCACTAATAATAAAATAAAAAAGTTAAGAACACTACTACGATCATATTTCAATCACTCAGTTGATTTTAAAAATCCTTTGTATACCACATGACTTATTCAATTTGATTCTTTGTAAAGAGATAGCCACAATAGCTATTGAAGTGATACGTATGGAAAATACTTGCAATTTGTCACACAAAAGAGACATGATTGTTGTGAATCTGCAATACGAGATAATTCCAGATCCTAGCTTTGTTTTGCAGAGCTGTACCGCCAGAAAACTAATTCGGTAGGAAAAAGTGATATAGGTGAAGTAATATTGATTGAAGACCGCGTACTGATGTCATAGAACGTCATTTTGAATGAAGAAAAGGGGATTCATGTCACTATTGTGATAAAAATTATTTCTTACCTGACACTTTCTGTTGTATGGTAATCATTTTTGTCATTGTTTGACTGTTTCTTCAAATTTTCAAATCGGTGCTCAGTTCTGGATAGATTTACAAAATTTTTATCCTCTGGAATGTGTGGGCGACATCGTATCGTGTTAACCCTTTCAATCCGACTTTTGTTCAGCCAAGTTTTAGTGATAATGGCTTCATTAGTGCAGATTTGATATATTTCTCACGTTAAGCATACATTTATCTTATTAATATGTTTCTTACTGCTGGGACATATATATCCCATTAAAATCGAAAGGGTTAACACAACCGGTATTATGAACTTTCTCTTTCTTCAGGTTACACAAAGTAGGACGTGCGTGCTAGAGTTGCCTTCTGCATCGACTGTTGTTACAGCTTTTTTAAATTCTCATATCGTCATTTGACCTAAAATACGTTATAGAGTTTCTGAAACACAACTGGTAGCTGAACACGGTAAGAATTTTGGTCTCCCTCTACAGGTTGCACGAGGTGGCAGCGTGGGTGCTCGAGGTGCCTTCTGACGCTCCTGCTGGGGAGGCACGCATCACATGGACGGTACAATACGTCATGGACGCCCTTCGGCAGGAGACCTTTGCAGGGGGCAACACTCGTCGCATCTCCGCCAAGCTCATCGTACTCAAAGATGATATTCAGTCCGTGCTGCCCATAGCAAAGGTGATAGTTTCAACCCATATTACGACCTATGAGGTATAAAATAACGTTGTCTCAATACTACTTCAACTCAGTGCCTCTCAGAATCCAGTATTGAAGGCATTTTTTAGTACTTTCGATATGTTATCTCGGCAAGTTTACGTCATTTTATTAGTATTTACAATTTTGCATCTTCAAAATATACCCTCGGAATATTTTTTCACCCTATTTTTAGTTCAGTTGATAAACCCGTAAGCGAAATTAATTTTCTCTTAGACATGGGTACATAAATTTGATGTTATTATTTGTTTTTGTTTTTTGTGGGCGATGCGTAGTCTTTTAATGAAAAATTAAGCAACCCACAACATTGAAGCAGTGTATAAAATCTGTGTAAATATAGTCGGCTTTATCGCTTCAGAATTTAACAGCTCAAATTATTTTCGTTGCAATGTTTCATTAATAGGAAATACACGTGCAGTCTTATGTCCATTACTCAAATTATACTAGCAGGTATTAAGTGATTCAGCTGATAAACGGTGATAATGGACTTAAAGTCCTCTAATGTGGCAGAATTTTCTCTTTCTCACGCCACTCTCTCTTTAGAAGCAATAAACTTCTTTCCACTTAAAATAGCCAAAACTTGAAACCGTCTGTTCGAAAACATCGTTTCTGCTGGCAATGTGAACACATTCAAAAATCTTTTCGACAAATATCAAATAAGGAACCCCCCTAATGTTGTAACGTACTGATTCTACGTCTCTAACTCCTGGGGCCTGTGTATGATTGCAGTACACGTGCGCAACTGAAATGCTGGTGCGTGAGTGAAGTGCCTGTACGTGACTGAAATGGCTTGCGTGATTGAGGTGTATGTACGTGATTGATGCCTTTAATTTAGACAACATGAGACTCCGGTGACAATGAATGGACCAAAAGACTTGTTCCTATTTCCTCATTGTATTTTAACACAAACATGCGAGGAAGCCTCAAAAAGAAGCAAGTGTTGAAAAATTCAGTTAAGCCTCATCTTATGCTAGCTTCACATTGCTGTTACCTACGCATGCAGGAGTTTTGTATCAGTCGCATACTCGTGTTGTAAGGATTTCCAACGGTTGGCAAACAGTGCTAGGCCGAGCTCTGAGTTACAGGCGTTCTAATACTATAATAAATCTAGTTTAACTACTGCAGAGGTTTATAGCTAATTGCAGCGTTGCAGTCTGCAAGCGTGAGCATTCAAAGAAGAATAAAGGCCAGAAATGCTCTATTCTCGTCCTATAAGGAACAATAACTGTTATTAAAGAGCGATCTATCTGATCTGCCCTCGGCATGCGATAAAGCCCTAAAAGCGCCTTACGACATTGGCCATGGGACGCTGGAACACAAATGAGTTCACGTTCATTGTTTATGGATTGTTGAGGATTCGAGTGTGTTGCATCGAAATGGTCTGTCTCCCTTCGAGAAGTTTTGCTAGGGCCGTGCTTTTTTGCTTTCAATCGTGGTTTTCTGAGGTTAAACGGCACCTAAAATGTGATTTATTTCTTATTATGATCTGAGTTGAATAAAGCAACCAGCTCTGTACTAGAAATTTTAGCCTCGGCTCAATATTTCATGAAAATTCAGCTCATTTCCAATCAACATGTAATCGTAAGACTTTAGGACGAAGTTACGTACGGAAAGAAATACAGTTTTCTATGATTAGGCCCTACTGAAAATAGGCCAGTAATTGAAATAATGAAAAAAAGGGTCTTCCATATGACATAAATTTTAAAAGTGGCATCACGAACTTGGCACCAGTTCACAGAGGTGTATGCTACCTATACATTATTGAGATTTGCTAGTTTATTTGTTTTAAATTTGGTAACTATTTTTAATAACAGCGACATCCTGAAATAAAAAAGAAACTATAAAATCTTTGTCATATCATTTTTTTCTTCATTGATAAAAGTTTTAAAGGTTTTCAGGAGCTTAGAATCAGTTCCTAGAAAGAACTCGCAAAACTTTAGCTTCAGTGTATGGAATAGGCCTGAGCGTGATCAGTCTATGGAACATATGACTGCTAATTAACGTTAGTTTCTTGGAGTACCTTTCAGCAGTTTACCATAAACTTATGGTAAATACATGCAGCAGTTACGATAAACTTATGGTAACTTCTTAACTGCGTGCGGTAGTTTACCACAAATATATGGCAACTGCGTGCAGCAGTTTACCCCAGACTTATGGCAACTGCGTGCAGCAGTTTACCCCAAACTTATGGCAACTGCGTGTAGCAGTTTACCACAAACGTATGGCAACTGCGTGCAGCAGTTTACGACGCTCTTATGGCAACTGCGTGCAGCAGTTTACCCCGCTCTTATGGCAACTGTGTGCAACAGTTAGTATAAATGCTACAGTAGATGACCGTGTGTGTGTGTGTGTTGCATGCGCAGAGTTGGTCAATCGTGAACACGGCGGTGCTGACAGGACGTCAAGTATCTCGTGCCATGAAGGTGCTAGTCGTATCTCAAGCAGGCAAGGTGGCAGACGTCACCCTACAGAGCTCCTGTAGCTGCACTGATGAGGCTGCTCTCAAGGTAATACTTC
This sequence comes from Trinorchestia longiramus, assembly GCA_006783055.1. Lineage (NCBI taxonomy): Eukaryota > Metazoa > Arthropoda > Malacostraca > Amphipoda > Talitridae > Trinorchestia > Trinorchestia longiramus. The sequence continues at coordinate 46,248 of VCRD01001965.1, forward strand.
GTTTGTTCATATAACATCCTGGTAATAATCGTGAATTGATTATGATAAAATTTTGTTGAATGATGTGAAGGGAATTTTACTGTGCTTCTAAGCACATTTCAAAAGCAGGAATTTGGAAGAAGAATTTTTTTTTCGATTTATTATCAAAAAATTTAAATATCCCGCTATAGACGAGTCGTTTTTGAAGTATATTACAAGTAATTCATTTTTATCCTTTATTATGAATATATCATTCAAAACGTGGATAAAACGGCTTGAAAAACACCTCTTTGCATATTCTATAGGTGATAATTCGTAGTATATTTCTGCCTGTGAAAAAATAACTGTCTTCGTGTGGAGTAAATTGTGAGATGTTGGAGACTTGCCTCTATTTTCAAACTCAGTCTTAAGAGCTAAACTTTATTAAGTGCTAAACTTGATAAAGCTGCAAAAAAATTTGTTTACTCGCCCTCGTTTGAGCAACTAATGAAATAAACTACAGCTTTTATTTTACCCATTTTCATTATTTTTACCTACCGAACTATAACAACCAGACTAAGTTGTTGTCCCTGTCGTGTTAGTATTAGTTCTAAACGATAGTTTTCTCTTGTCTGTTTATCTGCCTAATCGTTACGACTGCCCTCTGGGATAGCTTCACTGATGTAAATTCAGGTCCTACTCTAATACTTTGTTTATAATAAACAAGTTTCAGTACGGTGGATATGCCAATGCTTGCATCATGACTATCTAGTTGAGAGAAACTCAAATCGTGGCGAGCGAATTTTTGTGTAAACTCCACGGACAAAACTGCACACATTTCAGTTACTTTTGTATATGATATATCTACAGGTGACTGATGAACTTCCCAGCTACCTGTGTAAGACTCGACCCTTGTATGCAGTTCATTTTATGCTAAAAAAACGGACATCACTACACACATTTCATTTACTTTTGTACAGAATACAACTAATTTGACTATAGCTAAGCCCTTCAATATAACGCATCATGCGCTGTAAACTCCACGGAAAATGCTATACACATTTAACTTACTTGGCATTGGTCACGTCTAAAAGGGACTGCTTTTTCTTAGAGTTGCGTAACTAAAGTTGTTTAGTTTATCTTTCTCTTGGCTGCCATTACTGTCATACGGATGGCACCACGCGCGTAGAACTGAACCCCTGTATTGACTGCAGGTGTCTGCATCATGCACGTCTGTGTACTTGGACGGCTCCGAGGTACTGGGCTCACACAATGCAACCGTCGTGGCAAGGTAATGTACTCAATATTTTCTTAATGTTTTAGTTCATGCTTAACTTATTTCAGAATATGAGATTATGAAATTATGATGTGAAATTTTGAATTAATGCTCAGCTAATTTCAGGCTGTGAAGTCGATCCTCATGCAGTTTTTTTTCGAGTAAGAAGTTCATGTTTTAGATTATAAATTTGATAAGTTGCTTTTGCTACACAACCCATCATTAACCAGAGCAACCAGCAAATATCTAACAAATAAATTTTATCCCATTAAGTGCCCCTGGCCATTTATTGCTATCATGTAGAGTTAATAAATGCCTTTACTTACAACACACTTTCATACGCAAAATTCCACTAGACAACAAGTCAATATTTTTTCCAATAAAATTGTACGAAACACACTTTCATCCTTACACAGAAGGTTTTGAAGTATATTAGAAATAATTCACTTTACTTCCATATACTAAATGATTTGTTCAAGTTCAAATGTTTCGTGTGCATTATACTACTGATATTTCGTGCAACATTCCCTTCAGGGAAAAAAATAACTTGGTTCGATCAGAGGTAACTCTTTACTATGCATGATACAGTCTCCTAAACTGACTACCCTCCCTCTGCCATAGTAATTTTTCACTAATATTCAAAATGTTGTGCAGTAATTGGTTAAAAACAAACTTTTAAATCATGCTACCTTAACCTCTTCCCCGGCAGAAACGTGTATACACGTTTTCACAAAATGTTCTTTTTTCAGTCGTCGACAAGTATACTCGTCTAGAACTTTACCTTCAAAAACCAGCTACATACGTATATACTAGTCGATTTTAAGTCTTTGTAAGTCATGAACCAAAAAGTTCTATATAGAACCAAAATAAAAAATTAGTATGAAAAAGAAACGTTTTTAACAAAAAAAAATTGTTGGGAAGGGGTTAATACTAAATATTACGAAACTAATACACAGGTACGGCCAGCGGACTGGTGCCGCAGCATTCACAGTGTGGATGCCAGAGTTGCCGCTGCTGCTGCACGTAGACAACGCAAAGCTCTCACAAATTCGTGGCTGGAAGGCACCACTCACCTACCCTCCCGGTCACCCCTTCGTCACCAAGGCTATCGAGGGCAATGAGGTCACTTCACCTGAAGACGTCAATTGCCGTATTCGCTACCAGCAGACACAAATACAGGTGAGACTAGAGGCTTGTTACTGCTGGAGGTGAGACTAGAGGCTTGTTACTGCTGGAGGTGAGACTAGAGGCTTGTTACTGCTGGAGGTGAGACTAGAGGCTTGTTACTGCTGGAGGTGAGACTAGAGGCTTGTCACTGCTGGAGGTAAGACCCACGAGTTGCTATTAGTGCGGTGTACTGGAGAAAGAAGACAGGGATTTTTTTCTTTACAACGCGTTACGTTATACTCATAATTGAGTGTCGCGTAAATATGTTACTCTTCATGTATAAACAAAACATTTTTCCAATTATTTGTGTTATTTTGATTAATGTAGTCTGTCATAAGTGTTGTAGAGGTACATTGATGGCAACAGAATTGATCTGTGGTTTAAATAATCCCGTGAACATCTCTCACTCTACGACCAGTCTTGATCTGTCCTGCAGACAGCTCTCTTCTAGTACAAATGTATTATTTCTTGTATATTATTTTTTTCTCATTGTAAACACTTAATTTCCTGTACGTTATTTCTTTTTTCATTATAAACTCTATTTCTTGTACATTATTTCATTTTTCATTATGAACACTCCATTTCTTGTACATTATTTCTAATTTCATAATAAACACTATTTCTTGTACATTAATTTTAATTTTATTATAAACACTTTATTTCTTCTACATCATTTCTTATTTTATGACAAACAGTGTATTTCTTGTAAGTCTATGTACATAATTTATTGGAAATTACTTCTTACCTCACCATAACTCCATTTAATTATTTCGTTGCAATCTCATATTATTACCTTCTTCTAACCTCATTGTGTCACCTCGTTATAATCACGTTATATTACTTTTATAATCACATGATGTTACCTCATTATAATTGCAGGATGTTACCTTTTTATTATCACGTTATATTACCTCGATTTACTCACATGATGTTACCTAATTATAATATTATATTGCCTCCTCACAATAATGTGTTACCTCATCATAATCATATTATAATGCTATAATAACATGATGTTACCTCGTTATGATCACGTTATATAACCTCGTTATGACCACATCCTATTACCTTCGTATGATCACATTATATAACCTCATTATGATCACATTATATTACCTCGTTATGATCACATTATATTGGTTCATGATCATCATCACATCATACTACCTCGTTATGATCACATCATACTACCTCGTTATGATCACATCATACTACCTTGTTATGACATCATACCACCTCGTTATGATCACATCATACTACTTCGTTATGATGACATCATACTACCTCGTTATGATCACATCATACTACCTCGTTATGATGACATCATACTACCTCGTTATGATATCATACTACCTCATTATGATCACATCATACTACCTCATTATGATCACATCATACTACCTCATTATGATCACATCATACTACCTCATTATGATCACATCATACTACCTCGTTATAATGACATCATACCACCTCGTTATGATCACATCATACTACCTCGTTATGATGACATACTACCTCATTATGATCACATCATACTACCTCGTTATAATGACATCATACCACCTCGTTATGATCACATCATACTACCTCGTTATGATGACATCATACTACCTCATTATGATGACATGGTGCTGCATCTCCATCAGGTGTACGGCCGCTTCATTGCGGTCGACAACAACAGCGGACGTGAGTCGTACCTACTGTCACGTCAGGCACAGGTGCGAGTCACAGAACTCGTGAGTCACTCTCTTAGAGTCGCTGACACAGGCGTCGTCCAGCTCACCGACACTGCTCTCACAGGCCTAGCACCGGGCAGGACTGAAGTCCAGGTCTGTCATGATGATTCACTAGTCAGACAAGCATAGAATTTATGGAGGTGATGTACTTTGAAGCCCTTCAGTAGACGTTAGCAGCGTCAGTTGCACGTGTGTGAATGTTAGTCACTTAATATTATGGGTGTCTGTGTCCCGATGCTTTATTAGTGAGACAAACTACAAAGTTACTCGTAATAACGAGTAATGCATGTTTTGTGAGACCCTTCTGTAGACGTTAGCAGCGTCAGTGGTGGGTTTTGATGAGCCTGAACGGTACGGGCGCCAGCCATTAAATATGTCTATTGGTGCTGGTAAAAAATGTATGGTGTTTTTCTGGGTAATTGTATGACTGTACCGAACAGGAGGAGACAGAGAAACCGGCAAGATTTACGAACTTTGTATATATGTATTCTATATAGTAGTAACTTCTTTATATTCGTTACTCCTGCACAAATTTTGAGGTAGTGAACTGGAACGTAAAGAACTTGAACTTTGAGAACTTGATCATAGAGAACTAGAGCGTAGAGAATCTGCGTGCGCGTAAAGTAAACTATTTCTGGGAAGAAAATGCCCTCATTTGCTCTGTGGTGAGCCCATGTGGTTGCAAGTGTCTTGCCCTCGGTGGATAGGAATGTTGCTGCTCTCTCTTTGCTCTCTGATTTAGAACTAATACCCTCATGCTGCTGCAGCACCTTATGAAGCCGAATGGTTCTGTTGATAAGTTCATCATTGCAGCGTAAGCTAGCGATGCACTAGATGTTAGAGGAATGTATGTATAAGCGGGGGATAATTTGTAACTCTGCTGTGCGTGATGGTCAGGTTTAACTGATATCAATTAAATATAATGCACTCCACCGTCTCAAATCTAGTCGTGCTTGAATGTTAAAAAGTAAGGGGGGTTTGCAAATTAATGGATTAAATATATTATTTAAATTTAGCATCATAAGAGACTTTACATTAGTTGTAGTGTTATAAAAGTGAACCTAGCCAATCATGTTTGAAATTAACTTTAGGAACTTACATTTTGACTCCACCGCGTCAGGATCACATGTCTTATTTTTTTAAATCACGCTCACCTCATGTTCTAAGATCAACCGGCTTGTGTGGACAGGTTTTGTCCCCCATCACTGGTCGTGTGATTGGAAGCCGTGAGATCAGGGTTGGATCAGATAAAGTGTGGGTGACACGCTTACATGCAGCCGTCATCTCCGGCCTTACCCTTGCCCTGCAGCCTGATGCTCACCTGCAGGACGGTTTCACGGCCATCACGGCCGTCACGCCCATACTCACTGCCAAGTATCAGGTTCTCCATTTTCCTCTCTTTTTATTTCTGAGCAAAAGGAAAGTGTTGTGAGGTGTGATCAGGTTCTCCACTTTCCTCCCTTTTTAGTTCTGAGCAAAAATAAAGTGTTGTGAGGTGTGATCAGGTTCTCCACTTTCCTCCCTTTTTAGTTCTGAACAAAAATAAAGTGTTGTGAGGTGTGATCAGGTTCTCCACTTTCCTCCCTTTTTAGTTCTGAGCAAAAATAAAGTGTTGTGAGGTGTGATCAGGTTCTCCACTTTCCTCCCTTTTTAGTTCTGAGCAAAAGGAAAGTGTTGTGAGGTGTGTGTATCTTAACTACAAGGTTGCTGCAGTTGCGATCTAAATGGTGTATTTTTATTTCTTCTCTAGTTGTAATTAAAGCTAACAAGTGTTGTCGTGAAGAGTGTACATGTTGAGTACCAGGCTGCTGCTGCTACGGCCTTGAAGGTGTAATTTCATTTTTTTCAGTTAACCTTCTTTCAACCGTCACTTAACTATCATTAAACCATTATTTAACTAATACTTGACCGTGACTTCACTATTACTTGACCATTACTTTATCAATACATTAACACTCCTTCACCGCTACTTTATCATTACTTCACCACTACTTTGGTGCTACTTTATCCCTCCATGACCATTACTATTTGTTATGTGAACACTACTCAACCATTACTAACCATTTTGACCCTCACAGGAAGGCCTGGTGGACGTGTGGGTGGAGCTAAGTGAGGGATCCTTCCTTCCTCTCAGAGAATTACCCTCACAACACTACGGCCTACGTGTCCGCTCCCTCGATCCTAAGGTAGCGTCCTGTACGTCCTGCACGTCCTGCAGGGGGGCTGGTGTTGAGATCTGAGACCACACGTGAAATGTAATACGTGTATTCCTATTGATGTCTTGAAGATGTGGTCGTTTTCCGCTCCTAAATTCCCTATGACTCCTAATTACGTTCATAGTGCACTCTAATTTTTAATTCTAAAAAATGGATTCCATCAGTTTTCGAAGGCAAATTGTTTTCATCAGCATTACTGAGTTTACTTTATTTTTTTGTATTTGTCACGAAAACACTAGACGCGTACTGCAGCTAGACATCGTTAAGTAGGGT
>VCRD01001965.1:60325-106130 GCA_006783055.1 Trinorchestia longiramus
CCTTCGAGATCCCGACACCCTTCGAGATCGGGACCCTTCGAGATCCCGACACCCTTCAAGATCCCGACACCCTTCAAGATCCCGACACCCTTCAAGATCCCGACACCCTTCATAGTATAGTACAAGAATACATAGCACTTTAATAATCATAATGGTCAAGAAGTCAATAATTCATTGATTCATTTTTAGGGAAATCTTTATATACTAGTGAAGTATTAACACATTTACTAGTAGAGTATTAATTTCTTTCTGGGTAATAACTGCCTCGTTTCCATTAAACAATTGTATTGCTTCACCATGAAACACGTTGATAGTTAAACGAGCAGATGACATATCGAGTACAATCTGAAGGTAATGTGGAATGACACAAAGTTGTTCACCAAATCTTAAAGTGAGATTATAAAAATAGCACAACCATCTTACTAAAAAACTGTGCCTTTCTCGTGTGTGAGTTGTCTTCTATTTTATTCCTTTTGCAACCGTGGGAGAAATTCATCCAGAATTATTAGGTTTCTTTTCTTGGTCTAGAATTTGGCACCGGACGTTACTATGGAAGTATTCCTTAACAGCGTTCATCAGTACTTCTGTACGACAATTCTGAGGAAACGTAGAGTAAAAATTGTTTTTCGTCATTTTTCTCCGGTTTTCACTAAATCTTTTCTGTCTACTACGAATAAACTCAATTTCCTTTTCCCTACCCACAAATTCCTTCTCCCTGTCCACACTTTCCTTCACCTTATCCACACTTTTCTTCTTCCTGTCCACACTTTCCTTCACCCTATCCACACTTTTTTTGTCCCTATCCACACTTTCCTTCTCCCTGTCGACACTTTCCTTCACCCTGTCCACACTTTCCTTCACCCTGTCCACACTTTCCTTCACCCTGTCCACACTTTCCTTCACCCTGTCCACACTTTCCTTCTCTCTGTCCACACTTTCCTTCACCCTATCCACACTTTTCTTCTCTCTGTCCACACTTTCCTTCACCCTCTCCTCACTTTCGCTCTAACCAGCACGCATGCGTGTGCCATGTCATCGAACGCGCATCTTCTGAGCCAGAACGACTATGAAGAATAGGCCTGTGCAGACGCCGAGGACTGCTGTGTTTATGAAGAGTTCAGTACGTGGGACACCTTCAGGAGCGGACCATGGCTGCAAGAGGTGCGTCCAGCACTCTCGCCCTCGGCACTCAGGATCGCCGTGTGTCAGCCAAAATCTACGAAGTTAGACATTTTACAAGGAGAGGATCGGCTTATGCTAGCCCTCACGTAAGTAAAAAATAATGTTCTCTGTCCCAAATCTAACATTTTCACCAAAATTGTAAAATCAGTCGTGTACTGCAATTGAAATTTGGATTTTCATACCTACATTTAGATAAAAAAATCAAGAAGTATGTGACAATAACATAACTTCTGCACGAAAATCAAGCTATATTTTAAAAGTTTGCAAACTCGCCTTAGTATACATTAATATTATTTATGACTTCAAAGGTGTTTCCGTACGTTTATTTCCTCTGAAATTACGGAGTTTTCTTGTTCAATAACGAGAGCAGTTCGGTCACCACATCAACGGTGATAAGTAACTATTTCTAGTCAGTTAAAAAATATTACAAAAATAACTTACGATTGAGGCTACAAATATAAAGAGGCTAAGCAAAGCTGCTGGAGTATACGGGAAAAAAAAATTACATATTGGGTAGTTAAATCTTCGCACCATTTTCCGTAGACTTATGTCCATCATTATCGCACCTTTTGAAAAATTTCGCAGAAGCAAAATTTTCAAATGAACGAAAGTTTCACATTGATGAAAGAAAAAACATGCAAAGTGGAAGAATAAAACTTTTAAAATATTATGAGCCTCAACAGTAAGTGCAACGTCGAGAGAATCGACTGACCAGAACAAAAGAATATCAGAAATCTGCGAAAACTAGAGGAATGAATTAACCTCGTCAAAAATATAATGCAAAATAGTGGGATTCACACGAAGAACAGTCATATACTTAACGCGTGTTTATCTGTCAAAATAATTGTTTACAACCAATACGTAGTAAAAATTCAGGCCCATGTTCACTAGCTGTCGACGGTTAAGATTTGAGTTAGTATTAAAACGTTAAGGTGTGCATTAGAGAAGGAGTCCTAGTCTATTCCTGTGTATGACTTATACTCGTAGATATACCTTTTCAACAGATGCTACATCTTGATCCTTGTACTCATGAGTGTTAAATATAATTATTTTATTTTCATGCAAGAATTTCAGTTTCTTATCTTAAAAAACTTATAAAAGTCGAATTTTGAACCCAATAACTGTTCACCAACGTTGGAGAGAATACATGGCTGTTTGGTAGAATTTAAAGTAACACCATGCGTACACTTAGTAATGAAAAGTGTGATATAGCGTTCTCGATGCAATGGACCAACTAGGTTTATGTTTACCACCAGTTACAGCTTAGGATTTATCTTCCTTCAAATTACTCACACGAAGTAACTCAAGTTCAACGTCGCAAATCTTTATTTTCTCATCGAACATCCTACTGACAGGTAATAAATGCAAACAAAATACGCCTCACTATTCCTCAACTTACCGAATTTGACGATCGAGAAAAACATACTACCTCACCTGGCGTAAGAAGGAGCCTCTGAGGCCTCTTTGAACTCGACTGACGAGGTCAGCCAAACTTTAGTGGTTGTCTCTGAAGACACAGACACTTGGAGAATCGCTTCCTCCAGCCTGGGTAAAAAATGAGAAACTCGGAACATAAAGCAGTTTGACATAATTCATATATAGTTAAATGATACGATCCCAACAACACGAAAATTCAAATTCACAGTCAAAATTCGAAAATTGAAATTCTCCAAGCCTCTCACCTAGCCTGCGCCGCTACCACTGCATGAGCCATGCATGTTACCCCCCTGTGGGCTGAACATGAGTGCCAGAAGCTGTAGACCACACGCACGGGCACATTGCACAGTCCCATCGCCTCCTTCAAAGACGCGGATTCTATATTCAAGCCCCCGTGAGATCCATTGTTATGCCTGCAACACATTAAGAGCAACTTGAACTGCTGGACAACGACGACATTCAGTTGATCTTCTCCCAGGAAGGAATGCTAACTTATGAGGTGGATGTCCAGAAGTTTAGGTTTTTATCCTCAACACATCTGATGTTTATTTCAAGAACTACTACAGCTCATGTAAAATTTATGAAAGTGTGAATCCTCTGAAAATGGAAATGATGTAGTTTATTCATGCATCATTTTTTATATTATATTAGCGATTGAAGCAGTCTTTAAAAACGTGATCGGAATTCAATACAATCATTTATTCCTTGTTAAATAGTAGACCATAGACTTTAACCTTTTGGCAAACGTGTTGCAGCAAGCAAAATTAACTTCAGTCCCTGAGAACATTATGGTTGGTAGCGAGATACAGAGTTCCCGTCAGTAGCCAAATGGCTAAGAAAGAATGAAACTTTATTTTCAACCAAGTGTGCAGTATAAATGGACTAGATTTTCAATTCTCAGTGCTAACATCTTAATACTAGTGATAATGCTCTCAGCGGCTGTTCCTGTCCTCTGTTCTACAACTTGAAGCAGAGGCTCGTACAGGCGCTTCGATGAGCTGAATGAAAGCTCCGAGCGTCCTGCGTTACAGCAGGCAGAATATTATCTCGTGAACCGATGATCAGGCAGAAACCGACCAAGGTGGCTAGAGGAATTCAACACAGGACTTCCCGCATCGCAAACGGGGATGCTCACGACTCGACCACTTTGGAGCCAACAGAAACGATAAAAATAAAACAGAAATAACACAGGTAAAATAGTATGAGTAGTAATAAACTCTAGTATGCAAAATTAAATGAAAATTCAGTGTTTATGTAGTATATACTTGATGGGAAGTAGAACGTTTTCTCTCTTTTTCGTACTGTTTATGGTCGTAGTTCAAGATGGGCAGTAGTTGTTCAGTTGCGGTTGAGCCCTGGTTTGGGATGGTAGAAACGTGTGTCGCAGTCGTTAGACCTTCCAGTAGCTTTCTGGCCATCTGCCTGAAAACGCAAGTTTTATTTGAAATCCTTGATGTTGACATTGAAATGATATTTCCAATTGATTGAAAGGTTTCAGCTTGAAAAGTTGCATTATCCAGCAAAATAATAAAGGTATTGATCATTTTCATCGCCCTGAACCCACAGAAGTTATGTTCTATGTGAGTAATCCTGTGTATTTATGCATGTCGTACTACAGGCATACACCATTCTTTTACACATGGTATACTGCAGGCATACATTAGATATTTACGTGTCGTACTGCAACACATACTACACATGTACGTATGTCGTATTGCAGGCATACACTATACATTAACGCATGTCGTACTGCAGGTATACACTATACATTTACGCATGTCGTACTGTAGGTTTTGACAATGCAGAGATGAGTTCGAATCTTTCTTTAGTTCGAGCAAGCAGCCAGAATCAGAGTTGATGCCGAAGCTAACGTGTGCCCCGACACCGGCACGGCAACGCCAGGGGACCTCTGAATGCAACGCGTCTTGGGGTGGCGAGAACAAGGACAAGCTGCTCTCTGTTGCATTAATGCTTCCTTCAGCGTCGCCTTCCGTAGAACTGTTCAACAAGGAGTGCAATGTGTGGATATCTCTGGCGCAAAAAGTGTTACTGGGTCCGGTAGTTGTTTTATTTGTAATTATTGAGAAGTTGCAACAAGGGAACCAGTGTCTGACTTCATATGCAAATTTGGAGTAAAGAAAATTCGATGTTTTCGCATTTAAGATGCTCACATAAGGTAAGCTGTGAAATATGTTGTTGAAATTGTCAATTAAATACGACTGACTACGTTAAATATTAACACGTTTGTTGCGATTGCCTGATTGGTGTAAAACTTCACTTTGTACGCATAGTCACTAGAAGGATCTGAAAAAATTACAGAACCTAACCTTAGTGACCTACCGGTGGGTCGCATCGCAACAAACGTGTTAAGACGACTTTACAGAAACCCGTGGGTTTGGAATTATAACTCAACAATTACAAAATGTTCGAACATTTATGGGGAAACTAAATTCGTTTCTCTAAATTCAAATTCGTTTCCCTAAAAAGCCACTGGCAGCCGATAGTTCTACTTTTGCTTCTCGTGACTACTGTTGCTTTGCTCTAGATTTTTCTAGTAGAATAAGACCATTTAGTTTGATAGGCAACGCTGATATACATCACAAATGTGCGTACAGGAGTAAGTTATGAATAATAATTCTAGTATACCTGTGACGGAAACCTTGCACTTTGGAGTGGAAAAGATATCCTCTTCGAGGGGGCGTTTTTGGTTTCATTTTAGTTTCAGTTTCAGGCAGCGGTGCATCTGCTCTTTCTCCGTTCTCAGATGTGTCGTAATTTTTTATTTCGCCACTTGGCGTTGTAGAATTTTCCGTGAAACTATCACTAGAGTTGTCAGTTAAATTGAAAAGGTCTGTAATGTTCTCAGGAACAAGTGTGTAGTTTTGAAAGTTTGTTGTAAAATTAATGGCAGACCAAAAGGTTTCATTGGGGTCCGCAGTGTAAGACGTAGTTGTGGTTAAGCTTATGGAGTTGTAAGATTGTTCTTCGGTCGACCCTGTACGCTGATTGGCAGAATCGAAATTTTCATGGTTTCCTGAACCTGATGTGATTTCAGACGTTGTCAGTTTTGCTGTTGCTCCTTGACCTAATCCAGATGAGGCCTCTGAGTCTAATCCGTCCCATGATCCCGATCCATCTTCGAACCTGATTCCAGACCCAGATTCTTCGAGATTGTTTACCTTTTCGTTAGTGTTTTTGCGAACACGATGGCTTCTACTTTGTTGGTGGTTGAGAGTAGAAGTAGAATTTGGTAACGTAGAAGCAACAGTCGTCTCAGCGTTGGGTGTGTTACTTGAGTTGAACCATAACACGTATTCATCAGTACTGGTGTCATAATAGAAATAATCCGATGAATTAGCTGAAGTATTTGTTTCGATTTCCACTTCATTTACATTAGTGAAACTCACTTGTAAATGCTGCAGGACTCCGATGTCCGCCTCCTGCATTTTATTCAATTTGCGGCCTTGCAAAATTCTTCGCTTCACCACATCAGGGACGATCACAGGTACTGAAGCAAGATTTATTTCAATATGAACTGTAATAATTGAGTTGCCCCGCCATACGAAAAAATACGCCGCATCTACGACGACATTGTTGCATAGTTTTTTATCTTCCTCATACCAAGGTTCATAAAATGTAGAATTACTTCCCGACTCTAAGACTTCAGTTTCGTACCATTCAGACAACACGTGAAATGTATCCGACATTATTGGACTTTTAAAATCAAACTTTAGTCTGTGAAACACGTCACGATTTGTATTTATTTTGGCATATGCCTCTAGCTTCACCTTATCTTCCAAATTTCCCATAATCCAAGGAAGGTTTCTTGAAGTAAAATGCTCACTTGTGTTTGAATGAGAAACTAGATAATTTAAATAATTGAAATTAATGTTACTTTCGCATTTAGCTCTGTCCATAGGTTCGAAACATTTATAGTCAAGTTCTTTCAAGTACTTCACTGGCTGATCCGAACAGTGGGAACCAAACCAAGGTTGGCGTAACATTAATGGCTCGTAATGAGTAACTGAACTCATCAGATCGAACACTACCTGAATGTTTCCATCAGTCGTGTACCGCCGGTGAGACTGAAGTCTTATCGAGTCTTTCATTCTTTCGTCATAGCGGTCACGCGTGACAGACTTCACCTCTTCTTGGAACTGAATCAAGCTGGTCAGAGGCCTTTTCGTGTTGAAGATGTTTCCCAGGTATGGATTGTTATTGGTCAGGACGCAGAGTGGTGTTCTGGCCAGGCTGTTTTTGTTTCCCTGGTTCACATCACAGTCCAGGTGTGTGGACTGCTGTAGCTTAGCTTTGGATTCCCTGCACGTCTCATGCAATTGCAGCGGCTGGCAGTCCTGCGTAGGGTAGTTTCGTTTTAAGTAAAATAAAGATTTTTGGAAGAAGGAAGTTCACAGAATTTTATTCAAGAAACTTATGGAAGGATAATTTTAATGCATCTGTTATTGCTATCGTAAATATCATTAATTCTAAAAGTTTTTAAGGTCCATTAATCTTAGAATTAACTGAGATGCTTTACTTTCCATCCGCTAAAAATTACAGTATTGTTCCTTCTTGTAGTACTATCTTTTAAACAAACAGGACAACTTTAGCTATCGAAGATCTTGCAATTGCACTACTCCAGTTGGTTAATTAACAATTATTAAAAAACCAGAGCATTAAAAGTAACACGACTTTCTGCAACACTAGATAATTCTTTGAAGATCACTGAACGGAGTTGCTCTTGGAAAGATACGAAACTGCCTGGGGAGACCACAGGGCTGACCTGAATGAAGCTTTGATTTAAAGAAAAGGTCTAGAAATTATCAAGATCATCCGCTCGGCAATGAACATCTATTTTTCGCCTCCCCGGCATTCCGGAGTAGTTTCAATCAATGCTTATTTAAATAATTTAACAATGACTCGTATACTTGGGTAGGTAGAGAACGACATCATTATGGCTCTGGACGCTTCCTTTTGTAATCAGAGAACTAAGACTGATTCACTTCAGTGGGGCATCGAATACAATTGGAACTTAAATAAAGTCGTCGATCTCAAGAACCGAAAGAGTTAGGAAAAAAATTATAATTTCGAATTCATAGTCCGTCCTACGCAATCGTAGAAATTTAATGCGTACGCCCTAAAGAATGCAAAGCCCCAAAATACTACAGCTCCAGAGTGTACAGCTCAAAAATGGGCTGTACAGCCACCGACTAAATAACTTACTAGATCGCAGCAGCAAGAAGCGTCACAGAGATCAGCCTTGCGGTCGCATGGGCATGGCGTGAACGGCCTTGCCCTCCGTGTGTGAGGAACCACAGTCCCGACTTCCGACCACTCAATGGGGACAACACTGCCTTTAACTGAAAAAAAATTAAATTTATACATCCTGACGCTAAAAAATTGTTGGTGCTGTTCTTATAATTCGTTAATGGTTTTTCTGAAACATAGACTATGCTGGAGCTGTACAGTCAGAAGAGCGATAGTTTTTTTTGGCCCGCAAGGATGTCAGTGTTTTCCCTGAAGATTTGTGAAAATGTAATGAGATTTGTGGAACCTTATTTTTATAGTTTGAAGAATTTAAAACGTTTTCGTACGTATTTCATGCTTTGAAACTAATTAGGTAAATTTACAGCCTCAATGAAATTATACTCTTCATGTATAAATGACCATGTTTCTACGATGAGTCCTCTACATTTCAGTGGAGTGGATTTAATGGCACATCCATGAGCAGAGTTTAGTACTAAAGCAAAATATTATAAAAATTCAGCATACAACCTCAGCTACTAGTGCTTACAGAGAAGTGTTCCATGATTCCAAAGGTTGGTGTGAAAAATTTGGGGATATGAAATTGGCTAATTGTGATGTAATTAGTTTTTTTTAGATAAACATTCAAATTGTTTATGCCAAACCAATGCAGCAAAAATAGTTGAAACTTAATCGGTGAGCTCATCATTGAAACACTACGTTCTGTACCGTGATGTTGATTTTTTCTCCCCGAAGAATCATTGTCAATTTTCTTTTTTTTTCAACTTCACTGAGAAACGAAATATTTAAATTTCAGTTTTTAAAAGATTTCGAGAAAATCTGGCGCAACGCATCCTGAAAATGAATAAACAACTGTAAAGCATTATTTGGCGAAGTCTTCAATTTTTCGAAACAACAACACGCTTGAAGGTTTTTTCAACTGAAATGAACGAGTTGAAGGGAAATGGTTTCTCACCAGTGATTCCAAAGGAAGGAAGCAGGAACTGCAGCAAAAACAGTTCCATCCTCGTCATGATGGTCACAACTTTTGAATGGTCACAACTTTTGAATGGTGACAACTTTTGAATGGTGACCTCCTGAATGAACTTTTGATTACAAGACTTGAGAACAGAGTGCTCTAGTTTCACTGTAGTTGAGGTAAGTAACTTAGACGTCATTTATTGTGATTGAGTTGAATCACAAGCACTTAATTCACTGTGCTTGAGATAAGAAACATAGACTAAAAAGTCCATAATTATGCTTGCATATCCAATAAATATAATTCTAAGTATGGAGTTTCTGTCATAGGTTTTGTATCATTTTATAGCAGATCGACAACTTGTGTAAGTTGTACAGACGGGGACCTTCTTATTCCTTCTTATTCATAAGCTGAGTTCGTACTATACTGTTTGTCATAACTTTTATTTCACACCAGCAGTATTTCATTCACTGTGTTCATCGTTCTTTATCCTGAAGCAAAAACAGTGCATTATAAGTATCCTTTTTCTCTCTCGAAGAGCTTAGATTAATGATCACTTGTAACCAAGTAGAACTAAATTTTGACTGGAGGATGGTAGTGTCACGAACACATGCATGTTCGCTCCGAGCAACGGCGTGTTGTGTCTGTGCATCAGTAGCTTCTCCGTCACCTTGGCAACGAAGCCTTTACTGTGTATCGTACTTTAATGTCTCATTATCTAGGTAAAGTTTAAAACCATGACCAATTTAAAGGTTACATAAAACTGCTGGTTTTCTTGACATAAACGTACAAGCTGGAAAAAGCCTGTATACATATATGGGATGGTAATTATCGTTAGGCATCACAGTTTGTATTTTATGATACATTAACACTATCGCAAAATATAAAATGTATGCTACCAAATAATGCGTATTTTCCTTCATATTTACATGAAGCCTCAAAACAGAGATTCTTACATACCCTGCAGCAGCTGCTACATCGCTTCAGACGTTACCATGGCAACGCAGCACCAAACATTACACCGTGATCCAGACATAGTTTGGAATAGTTGCTCTTCGTGTCTGTAAAGAAACTCTGTTCGTTTCAAACTCAGCCTTTTGATCTAAATGGAAACAAGGTGCTCATGGAAATGTAGACTTAGATTCTTAAAAGGAACCTTGTGTCATTCAAATATCTAATTATGTTCGAAATAAAATTAAATGTATATTCAAAACCGCACAATTGTGATTTTAAAAGGAAACGACGTCGTTTAAGACGTCAACTTTATTACGTGATTATTATCTAACTACTACACATGCTGTCAATACTTTCGTACACATTGACATAAATTTCTGGAGACCATATCGATATCCTTCTGGTTGGAAGAAGTTCAGACTATTCGTTCTCTTTAAAAAGAACGTAAAATTTCAATGATTTAAGTATGCACACTGAGAATTCAGCATCATATTCTAGTTTGTGATCTAAACTTCTGCTTTATTAAATGTCTACTTATTATTCATTGTAATTTGCTGTTTATATTCAAGATTTTTATAATTTTCAGGGTTATGCGGAATGCCACTCTGCCTATGCAGCTAGCCTCCTGTTATAAAAAAACTGATATTTTATCCTTCAAGTTTCAGTCACATCACTAATACTTTGTTCGTGTTTGCTACATGTAAAAGGGAAAACGATTTTCTCGAGAAATTTTCTAGTAAATCTCTGTTTCCAGAAGTAAGTTCGTGTTAACTTCTAGGTGTCAATGAGAATCTTTGTTTTTGCGGGAGTGGGTGAGTTAGACTGAATGCATTCATAAATAAAACCAATAATATCGAGAGCATTATAATACATTATTTACAATCCCTACTGGTAGTCCTAATTCAGATCAAGATCTTGTGCGAAAATCACTAGCACTTCACGAAATAAGAGAATATATTCACTTTTCATGCGTAGAAATTATACTTCATTCTAAGTACAGAATTAAAATTTGTATTCAGGAGGCAGTTCTAAGAAAAATCAAGAGAACATTGTTGTGTGGATGACAGCGCTGTTAGCATAAATGCTGACTTTTGGGGTACGATTTAGGTTTCATCATAATGAAGCTCTGTTATTGTCATTTTCTCTTACACATGGTGTGGAGAAACCTATTTGTAAAGAATAAAGAATATGAAACATGCTAAAATGAATTAAAATTCCTTTCAGATTAAGTTACACAACATTGCATCCCGTGTTTTGAACAAGCAGTCAACATGGAAAGAAACACCATCGTTCGGGCGAAGTGCATCATTATGGGTGAGCTGGAGTCTGACTTGGCAAGTTAATGTCATACGAAACTATTATGTGCTGTTGCTTGCTTACTACGTTCTTTACTTCAGTGCCTACTTAGCCCTATATGAAGGTAACGAACGAGTTTTGACTATGAAAACTAAATTTAAAACTCAACTGGGATCAAATAGGCACACATGTCTTCTTTTTTTCAGGGTTGTTGGGGAATAAAGTACTAAACTACACTAGTATTTTAAATGTAACCGTATTTTCTTGGTCTGGACTTCATGAATGAACTGAGCTCAAATTTATAAGACTCCCTATGCTGAGGTCTATTACAGATTCAGCTTTTAGAACGTACGATTGAGCACCAGT
Organism: Trinorchestia longiramus; assembly: GCA_006783055.1. Lineage (NCBI taxonomy): Eukaryota > Metazoa > Arthropoda > Malacostraca > Amphipoda > Talitridae > Trinorchestia > Trinorchestia longiramus. The sequence continues at coordinate 71,784 of VCRD01001965.1, forward strand.
TTTTCTTTTGTCATTGCTGTGAAATCTTTGGTGTGATCGCCAGTGCGCCGCCCACTGGTGCATTAATTTGGTATGCATTCTAGCAGACATATTTGTTTTAAACACGTTAAGTGCGAAGTGACCCATCGGTGGGTCACTCAGGTTAGGTTCTGTAGTTTTTTCAAAGCTTTCTAGTGACTGTATGTACAAAATAAAGATTAGCACCGGCTAGGCAACCGCACTTAACGTGTTAATTTCTCGTATTTTTATATGTTCAAGCTTTCAATGATGGGACGTTTTTGTTAGGGCAACGGTAATGAAAACATATGCAATCAGTTTCATGTCTCTTTCATTTATTTCAATTTTCTGTTCTACAGAACAACTGACTTTCAGAATGAGAGAGTCAGCAACTAATAGTGATCTGTGACTCTCACTTTGTCAGCTTCAGATAGTGGTAACAATTAATAGTATCTTTACTACCCTAACCAATCCAGAGAAGTTATATTTCCAAAGGAAACGAAGGCATCACCAGCTTGGTCGACTGGTGAGCGAATCTGCTTTCGAGCGGGAAGACCCGGGTTCGAATCCCGCTGCCGACATGGTTGACGCGGCTAGAAATACGGCATGGGACTTGGGTAAAACAACCGAATAATTATCGAAGTAATTATCCGACCCAGAAGGTTCGTTCCTATAGCCTCATTCTATTCTATTCTATTCTAGACTATCAATGAGCGGTTTTACAAATGCTAATCTTGGTAATAGTAAAGTTTCTGCTCGTAAACACATTGATAGGGACCAAACTTAAGGGTTAAAAAATGGTATTAAACTCTTCTATTTTGTCATTTCTAACTCAGAAGCAGCCCTATTACTAGGTAAAAGTAGTATTTTGGCCGCCGTACTATTCACTCTTTTCAATCGCTACAAGCTACCAAGATTGCATCGAACATCTGTATTCTTTCATAAAAAATGCACACAACTAAGTTTGAGAATGACAAGTTTACGATTATCGTGCCTCCGTTTCTGTAATGTTAAACATCGCAATATGTGCTCGTGCAAAAGTAGATTCTCGATTTTGTGGTTATGAAAAAAACAAGTGAAAGCCACAAATCATTTTGCGAATCATTGAATAAACCATAACAAGAAATGTATAATAATTCAAAAGAAAATTGGGAATTCTGAGTCGCTATGGTATTAGCTTGTGTGCTTGAGAAAATGAGAATGCTAAATACATTCTGATATACGTCTCTTTATTTCTTGAATACTAACGGGACAAACGCTTCTTTACTTCTTGAGTACTGAAGAGACATCCGCATTTTTTCTTCCTGAATACCGAAGAGACATACGTCTTGTTTCTTCCTGAACACCGAAGAGACATGCACCTTTTTTCTTCCTGAATACCGAAGAGACATTCGCCTTTTTTCTTCCTGAACACCGAAGAGATATACACCTTTTTTCTTCCTGAATACCGAAGAGACATACGCCTTTTTTCTTCCTGAATACCGAAGAGACATACGCCTTTTTTCTTCCTGAATACCGAAGAGACGTATGCCTCTTTACTTCCTGAATGCTGAAGAGACATACGCTTCTTTACTTGCTGAATTACTGAATGCAGCGCGCACTTTCCTGAGACACACACTACTGATATTTTTTCTTTATTTCAGGAGACGCTTGTGTCGGCAAGACATCTCTGGTACAAGCTTTCCTCGATACCGGACAATTTCCCAAAAACTACAATATGGTAAACTTTTATAGGTTTTTATGCCAGTATATCTACAACAAAATTATATATGACACCATTGTAACTCCCTGCTTTTGGAGAAGGGCGTTAAAGCACAGGAAAACAAGTCCAAGGCTGTTGACATTAGCTTCCCCGACTCACTTATTTCCAATTTATGTTGACAATATTGTTGAAAAATCAAGTTATGAATGGGAATTTTTCACGGAATTAGTTTTAGGCTCAAACATAATGCGCTAGAGGCACGGAGGCAAAATATTGTTCATGTTTTCAACACATTAGTAAGACTAAAGCGCGTCAGCAACCGTTGCCAATTAAAGAAAAAAATTGGATTCATTAAAACTGTTAAAAAGTTTTGAATTAAATTACCTTCACTTTGATTGGTGTTGTGGGACTCCGATTTTGTATTTTGGTGTAGTTTAAACTAATAAAATGTTTTCAATTGCTCGAAAATCGATGTGACACTTTTCATCGTGCAAAACGCACAAAGAATCTATAATCCTTGAATCTATGAATGTAATTTTTGCGTATTTCTATTCACAAGTCTATAATATAAGCTTAAGCTTAGAAGCTTAAGCTTAGAAGCTTAAGCTTAGAAGCTTCTGCAGCGCATTTTATTAATTTTCATCGAATGTTTCAGACGCAAAGCATGGACGCGCAAACGAAGAAAATCAAAGTTCCTGACAGTTCGACTACAGTAGAACTGTTCCTGTACGACTGTCCAGGCAAGCCTTACTACAGAGGCCTCATCCGGCACTTGGTATGATCAAGTATTTTATTAATTGTAACACTAACTGTACCCCATAGCGTGGGACGTAATTAATTTTGCACTAGAACTACCACTGATGTCAGCAAATGTGTACAGAAATGTGAATTTTAAACCTTCGGTTGGTGTCATTGGTTCTAATTTTCATTTAAACTTGATGATGTGCTGGGTGCACCTTGGTGAAGTTTTTGAACACTACGTTGGTTTTGAAGCTAAGGTATCATGTGACCTGACAACTATTGGCAAAATTGCATCCTCTATGGGAAAGATATCAATGTTTGAAAAATAGCAGGTGAGTTGTTTCTTGGGAAACTTGTTCAAATTAGCACCGGCAATTAAAGTCAAGTAGCTCAAAGAGCATACCTTCTTTTATAAAACGTGTTAAATTATATAACTTTTTTCAAAGTAATTTTATTTCATACATACAACGAAGCTGCTCTCCTTAAAAGCTCATTTCCCTACAACACACATCCGAAGTATACATCTTAGGTACGTCTCTGTGTCTGAATACGTTCACATGCTGCTGATTGTGAACGTGTTGGAGGCTAGATATATTCAAATACTATACGGACAATGCACAATAGTCGAGCATTTGAAAATGTTTTATGGTGAGCAGAATTATGATGTTACTCTCACCTACACAGAGCAGTCAGACGTCGCTTGTGATGATTGTGTACGACGTGGCAGATGAAACGTCCTTTGCAAACGTCGCTAAGATCTACGACGAAGTACGTACACAGATTTTATTCTACCCTAAACTGACTACTTAACATGAATTATATTATAGTCTCTTTCGCTTACGTTTCTTACTTATTTTTCAGCAATGAAAATCAAGCCGTGAGTTAATACACCTGGAACAGCAAAGCTAATTATTTGGGGTCTGATTCTTGAGGCTTAATCCGCCTATTTTACATATTGTTAGTCAACAATTTCATCATAACTTTTTAACACGAAGAAACGCTTGAATTAAACTAGTATTCGCTGTCAAACTCAGCTCAGTATTAATGTGAATCTCAATTGAATAACAAATACTACACGTATCCCAACGCTGTTTTCAAAAACATGTACATCAGAATTCATGCACCACTATACCAATCATGAACTCGTCAGATCAAGCAAGCAAGCGGCCAGAGTGTCCTGAAGGGGGTCTTGTACGGCAACAAGAGCGACCTTGTCAACAGGAGGGTTGTCTCCCCGAAAGCAGGCCATGATCTGGCGCAGAGCATCGGCCTTGTTTACTTTGAAGGGTCTGCTGTGAGTTTTCTTAAATATCGATACTACTAGATAGTCCCCGTGGAAATCCCACGGTTAAGATTTCAGTAATTTGAAAGGCGATTTTTTTACTTAAAATTTGTAGATTTTTAATAGTTGAATTGTAGCAATGTAGATTTTTATTAGTTTAATTATAGTGTTGTTTATATTTTTTAATATTTGAGTTGTAACAATGCGACTGTTGAGAAATGTGCCACCGTTTTTTGAGAAATGTGCAACTTTATGCGCGAACCTGAAAAGCGCGGACAGTTTTGGTGCCAGTTATGTGCACAATGGGTGTATAATGTAATTGAATGTTGTAAATATTCGCTGGAGCAAGTTTCTTTCTTATGATTATAATTATAGAATAACAGATTTTTGTCTGTAGCCAAAATGCCAACGACCGCGTCTTGAGATTTCAAATTGGCCAGGTTTTTTGCCTCTAAATTCGTCAGATGCGTGGATGGGTGAGAGACAAAAGTATGATTAGTCGTGTTTGAATATGAAGATTATTTATGAGATGCAATGTGGCATAAGGACAGTGTGAGAAGAAGGATTAGTGATGCAAGTAATCTGGGAAAAAGTTTACGACGGAGATTACCTTAGAGATCCACGATGGCCAGTGAGGATACAGAAGACTATGTGAACGAAGAAATGAGTGTGAGAGCGAAAGTGTATGCAGAAGGAGTGGGCAACAGCTTTGTGTGGACAAGTCCAGGACTATTATTTCAGTTGCTGTAGGTAACATGCCTTGCTGTTAAACGTCGTGAAAATGCAGGACGCGTTTCCAGTATCTCGCTCTTATTCAGCTGAGAATATTTTTTTGCTTATGCACTTGATCACATCCTCATTTTAGTGAATGTAACTCGATAGCGTTCTACCATCAATGAACCACACAAACAACAGAAATCTTGTGTTACTAAATGCCTTCTTCTTTCTTGCAGAAAGAAAATAATGATGTGGACGAGCCGTTCTACTTCATGGTTAACGAGTGGTTCAAGACCTACATTGACAAAGCGCACAGCGTGAGAACTTCAGCGTGAGAACTTCAGCGTGAGAACCTCAGCGTGAGAACCTCAGCGTGAGAACCTCAGCGTGAGAACCTCAGCGTGAGAACCTCAGCGTGAGAACCTCAGCGTGAGAACCTCAGGGTAAAGGACAGAAGACATCTTGTGATTTTGATAACACTGGCGATATAACTTCAGAATCAGAGGTTTTAATAGAGAGATTTGCATTTCACCAGGATCATGAAACTTAGTCATAATACAATACCGACACAAATCCTGGTCATAATACGATGTCAAAACAAAGTTTAGCCATTATACAATAACAGAATCGTTGGAATATGATCTGGCATTATACCTGAATAAGGATCAAGTTTAAAAACACGGCGGGGACTTGGTAACTCTAGGATCGATCTGCCAATCCTAATTCATGGATTCACATAACGTTTTTTTTAGATGTATCTTTGATTCAATTCAGGTATCTGTACAATGCCTGCATTAGAAGTCCATGATTTTAATGCAAAGATTTACACACAGCTTTCATAATATTGTGACCTAAGTACACGTATCATGAGGATACTACGCCAATAGTATTACCATCCTAACCGACAACGAAAAGATTCAGGGATATAGAAACTGATAGTCGATAATAAAGGTCACTGGAGTAAAAAGCCTTTTCTGTCCTATTGAAAACGCATCAATTGCTGAAGGTCTATCTTCACTGATTGAAAATTGGCATACTCTGTTAATAAATTAGCTTACGCAAGAACCCAATTCCCTAATTCTACAGTATAATTTAGAGGAACTTATCTCTTTTTTGGAGAGTATAATCAGTATAATCAGTTTTAACAGTCATTTTTTGATTAGATACTGACTAAGCTGGGGCGAATGAAGCCAATTCTTTGCATTGTAGGGATTGTGAATGACATGCAAATGGTTACTATAAATATAAGTTGATATCATGCCTATTATAAATATGAGTGGACATCATGCTTATTATAAATATGAGTGGATATCATGCCTACTATAAATATAAGTTGATATCATGCCTACTATAAATATGAGTGGACATCATGCCTACTCCATATTTGAGTTAACATCATGCGTACTATAAATGAGTGGACATCATACTTGCTATAAATATGAGTGGATATCATGTTTGCTATTAATATGAGCGCTTGCATATATTTTAATTTTAGCATGGAAGTTGTTTGTCGATTTCGGCTTGTTCTTACCACTGCAGAAATTACCACTGCTATATGTAAAACAAATTATGAATGCAGTTAGATAATAATTGTCAATCACCCACATCACAACCATGATTTATGCCCACCTTATCAGTTTAGAACAAAATACCTGCTATCAAGAGCCCTTGATAAACTTGCAAGCAACTTTTTCATATTCATGGTACTGTCTGCAATAGAATAAATTATGAAGCATCTACAGCGTTTTATTCATTGTTCCTATAATCACTTTTACCTTTTGATGTTTACCTAAAGTTTTGTTGCCTTCTATAGAGTATTGTTTTAACTGCAAATCATTGACAAAATATATTAGATTTTCATATTTTCTCCGGAAGAAATTAGTTATTGTTTACCACCCGCTGTTACGCTCATGTTACCTAGTAAACAGTGTTTAGTAATGAAAATTATTTTCCTAATAAATATTTAACATTGGATTATACCAGAGAGTGCATTTGATATTTAATTTGCTTTAATACTAATATAAGCTCTATATTCACAGGTATCTCATGGATAGTAGCAATTTCTCTTCATACCATTAGCTCTCTCAGCGTCATGTTTTTAAATAAATATGTGATTGAAATCATTTTCATTTTCAATTTTCTTTAAAAAACATATACACAAAGACTATAAACTCATCATGTTAAAAAGTCACAAATATGTTTTGTTTGTGATTTATAATGCTGTTAGTGGGAATACCATAAGGTAACTGGTAACGGTCTCATGTCGTTAGATTTTCCGGAAGACAGAGGGAAGTTTGAACATCCGATTATTACAAATTCAGAGGGTGGAGAGAATTATGACGACGCTGAGAGACCATTTAGGCTCTATCACTATCGGTTGTGTTAATGGATCTGCAAGTACTCGTTCTATGTACTGTGAAATTACTTAGTTCTTGTATTGGGAGTTTGTGTCGTTCTCTTAAACATGCAAGACTTGTAAACTAATGTGAGCGTAACAACAGGGTGCTGAGAGTCAATGGAATGCTATGATTGATGAATTTAACGTATTATTACGTTTTATGTCTAATACTTCTTGTTTAGGAGCGTAAAAATTTGTCGTAAATAAGACAGCTGCACTCTAGAGTCAAATATTTAATTCTGACGAGCCATTTATACCATTGAATGATTTATAACAAAATGAAAATATTTTATTCCTACTTTAGTTATTATGTTGCGTTGCACTTTGCAACTATGAAGTAAATGCCACAGTACAGTAAAGTAAATGCCACAGTACCTTTACTGTACTGTGTAAATGCTTTATAATGATTCTATAATACCTGGTCACTATGTTGTGCAGCCTAACAAGTGGGAGAATATTGAGCAAAAAATGTTAAGAATATAAATTTAAATTTTTGCAGATTTAGAGTAATTTAATCATCAAGAAGTGAAAATTTTCAAGAAATGAAATGAACCTATGAATTCATTTTACTAGACACTTGACTTGTAACTATAGAAGTAACTATTGTTGATAACTATAGACTGGAATAATTAATTTGAGCCTCTATTTGTATATATTGCAACATAACAAAGTAGTTCCAATAGGTGGTAATCAGCATGCTTAACATTCAATGCTATCATCTTATAATAATTTGGCAAAATTTTTAACCATTCAATATGAATAATGTAATTTAGCTGAATTTAGGGCTCATAAGTCACATCTAGCTAGATCACAAAGCTGTGTTGGTCCCATACTCAGTAGAGCAGCTTCCTGTGACTGTCCCTCTGTCCCATACTCAGCAGAGTAGCTTCCTGTGACTGTCCCATACTCAGCAGAGTAACTTCCTGTGACTGTCCCTCTGTCCCATACTCAGCAGAGTAGCTTCCTGTGACTGTCCCTCTGTCCCATACTCAGCAGAGTAGGTTCCTGTATTGCAGGAATGGGAAAGGGTGAATTGAAATCCAGGTTGTAAAGAATGGCAGTTTGGTGTGAAAGTCTGATCAGATTGAGCTAAATTAAATAGGCTTAATTATTTTCATAAGCTTCTTATATCAGGAACATATGTTCACTTCTCTGAATTAATTTTTCTTGATATCTAGTGACTGTAAGTAGCTATATTTATATCTTCAGCTGAAGTGTAATGTTGATAGATTATTTATGTAAGTAAAATAGTATTGAATAAAATTGTTTCAGCTCAATTTTCTGTGACCTTAATTTTACAGGTTATGTATATTCTGTAATTAGGTCTTAGGAATATCAGGAAGTAAAAAATTCAAGTCTGATAATTTCCAGTTCTTGGATAATGACCATAATTTATTAAAGAAAGAGGGAGAAATTCTTGTATAGTTTAAAGTGCATTGAATCAATCAAGAGCTCTCAGTGCCTCAGACTTGCTTCATGTAAGGCTGGCCGTACTGATGCTTTATTTTTATTATATGAACTTTGTATTCTTTCTTTGGCATGATTGCTTGTGAGATGCCATGTTGATATTAATGTGTGTACTGTGAAATATCATTTTCTATGACTATAAGGGAAATATTTCTTATTGGGCCAGACATTTCTTGGAATTGGATGGTGTTGTTCACTGGTAAATGTGTGTGTGAAGTATATATGCTTGACTTTTCTGTGGTGTAATGTATGTTTGATGAATGTAGGACTGTCTCTGATTGTATGTTTTATTTATCATATATCTGTAGCAAAAGAAACAGCACCAGAGTAAGATGAGGTTTTTCATTAAGCATACGGTATTCAAATACAAGTTTTAAATTGATTAAAGCTTCATATAGTGAGAAAGAAGCTCTCCATGGAGACAATGTGTAATTATACTCATGTTACATGTATTCACATGGATTTATAGTGTTTGAAGTACTGAATACTACAGGTTTTCATTTTCTTGTGTCACATTGACATCATTCAGCCAAGCAATGTTAATTAAACTGAACCTTTTACTTGATATTCAGAGTTGATGATTTTATGAGTAAACAGTATTTTTTTTAGTTTCTGCCACACAAAAGTTAGCAAGCAAGTGCCTTTATGAGTCTTATTAGCATCATTGATTGTGTAATATGATTGACTGCAAGCATGGAACATCCAAGCTAGAGCAAGATGCTTTGCTGCTGTACAGGGAGCTCTACAAATCATGCCAGTAAGTGGGAATCTTATCTTGTGCACTGGCTAAGTTTTTTACCTTCTGATATCCTTGTAGTATTTCCTGGTTTTTGTTCCTCAGAATTATGGTTCAGATGCAAGTTTGTAAAATAATTTAAACATAAAGAAACATCTCTTGCTCTTTTATTAATAAAAAGCCTAAATACTTATTAATTTATGTTTTAAGTAAGCTAATAAGATTCTTCATTTGTGTGCATTCATGCTATGATGAAATTTATTTCTCTACCATTGTTTTCAGGTTCATCTCAAGCCTAACAGGTGTTGAGTGCACTGGTTGCTCTGACCTGTTCACTCATGGAGTCCACCTTGCTCTCTTGGCCCATCAGCTGGTGCCAGACTGCGTGCCCCTCGTCAAAGTGTACGACAAAACCCTCGCTCGTTATGAGGGGTCAGGAAACCTGCCGTCATTCCGACACCTTGATAACATCAATTTCTTCATCAAAGCTGTGAATCAGATAGGCTTACCAAAGGTAGGTCTTGTTGCGTTTTGTATTAGTCTGATGTAATTTTTTCCTTAATTAAGAATTCCTTAAGAGCATTGATCAACTAAGCAGTGATATCATCAATGATAATGTGTGAAATTAGACATCAGATACCATTTTCTCTGAGAAGATTAGGTGGCTTCAGATTCCCTATGCTATTTTAGCAACCATAGAAATGGGAAGGTGTAACTATTTTAATTATGACATTACCCATTCCTAAGTGATACTGATAACTAGTGGAGAAAACATCTAAAAATGACCCATGCTTATATTAACCATTATGTTCAGTTGTCTGTCTTAACAATGACAAAATACTATAGTTCTGACTGTTATCTGTTCCTACTGCCCTAATAATTTGCCTCTAGGCTCTATGAGGTTAAAGTATTGAATAACTCAAGTTACAGGAGCTCTCAGTGAATGAAAACTATTATAAGGTTTTAGTACATGTTGAGTGTTGTGTTGTAGGTGCTGCAACCAGAGTGTCGAGATGTATATGAAGGCCACAACTTTCCTCGTCTTGTGTACTGCTTGCGGGCAGTGCAGCATCTGGTTGGCTACAGTGAAGCTTTACCTCAGTCAATTGTACCACCTTGCCCTCCTGGTGAGAAATTATTATACCCATATCAGTGAAGTGTTTCTCCTGATATGAAAATAATCAACCCATATCACAAGTAAGTATACCACCTTGTCCTAATAAAGAAATCTGAAAATTTTACCTCAACAAAGTATAAACCACTGAATACCGCTCTTTGTTCCAGTATGACAGTTGCTCAAAGGTTTGTTGAGATAGTTTTAAGTATTAATAATTTCTAGTAGTATTGGATTTGTTTTCATGGAGTTTGATGTGGCAGATGTTCTGGAGCGACTGTACGACTGCGTGAAGGATTGCAAGATGCCCTCATTTAGTAACATTCCTGAGGTGCTGGCCAGCGGCCGTGGTACCAACCCTAGCGTAATGGCTAGACCTGGACTCAAGGTGAGAGCTCAGTTTTTGAAATACTCACATACTAAGCGTATTATTTTTAGGCTTATTAACGTGATGCATAGAAAGGGTGATGTGTATGTCTATTCATTTCCTGTAGTACACTAGGAGATTATTGAAAATCTCTTGAAGTATCGAATTTTGAGTGGCTTTTGTTCTACTTACTGTTGTAAGTATTCCATTCTTATGGTTAACTTAGCACTTGGAGAGAAATGCAAAGTTCCTAAAGAATTTTCTTCAAAATCTATGATTCCAGAATAGGATTTGCATCCTAAAACAAATTATGTGAATGAAATGCAACTTACAATTACTTTTGAACTGTACGTTAGAGAATATTTTTTGTATCTTGATGAAAGTTTAATGTTTCTAAATTCATCATAAAATAGTAAGAACAATAATGCCTTTGTAAATGGATTGAAACAAATTTCATGGAAAACTATCGTCACTTCCAATATGCCCCTTTTGATATACTGTTCATCGTCTGCATCGTAGCCTGTTCTCTTCCATTCACGCAATGACAGAGTCTGAGCTGTAGGTCTAGTACCTTGATTGATTGGCTAGGGAGTAGAACGTTAAGTCTGGTACCTTGATTGAGAGGCTAGGGAGTAGAACGTTAAGTCTAGTACCTTGATTGAGAGGCTAGGGAGTAGAACGTTAAGTCTAGTACTTTGATTGAGAGGCTAGGGAGTAGAATGCTAAGTCTGGAACCTTGATTGAGAGGCTAGGGAGTAGAACGTTAAGTCTAGTACCTTGATTGAGAGGCTAGGGAGTAGAACGTTAAGTCCGGTACCTTGATTGAGAGGCTAGGGAGTAGAACGTTAAGTCTAGTACCTTGATTGAGAGGCTAGGGAGTAGAACGTTACTCTTGTATTGGAGATTTGGGGACATCTGTATTCATGGAAAACTTTTATGCGATTCTCTTTAAACTTGATTAAGGTTATCACGTACACAAATTCTGATTGAAATCCAATGTTTATTCCATTGATGCTAATTCATAAAAATGCTATGATTACTGATGTTTTTCTAGCTATTGAAGTTCACGCTCAACTTACTTAACTGTTCAAGTGCACGAAGAGAAATTTGTTTCCAGAATAATAAAATGGTTGCTCCATCAAGTTTAGGTTTTGTGTTGAAGTTTCAGCTTCATGTCATTCTATGTCGGATCAAATTGGTTTTAAAATGGTCAGACCTCCTTTTCTTTCCTCCTTTCTTTCTTCCTTTCTTTCTTCCTTTCTTTCTTTCTTTCTTTCTTTCTTTCTTTCTTTCTTCCTTCCTTCCTTTCTTCCTTCCTTTCTTTCCTCCTTTCTTTCCTCATTTCTTTATTTTTCTCTATTGTTTCTTTTTTATTTCTTATTTTCTGGCAGATTAGGTAGAGAGTAGAATTGCACTTAAAGGACTTCGTATGTGCACTTTGACGTATGTGATAAGATGGAACGTACCTAGTTTGAGAACACCAATGTTGTGTGAATTTGACATGATCTATTTCTGTTAATTTTAATGTTTCAGGTGTCTGCATCAAAGCCTCTGTTCAACTCTTCAGCTGCTAACAAGGAAAATAAGCCAACTGGCACCAACATTTACTCAGTTCCTAAGCTACCTCCGAGACCTGTGCTGCCTCTCGGTAGTAAACAGGCTGCTTGTATTGCGTCTAACAAACCAACTTTATCTCCAAAGCCCCTCAAAGCTCAAACCTTAAAGACAAATACTGCAAGTCAAGCCACAACATTGGATGCTGAGACCAATTCATCTTGTGGTGCTTATGCGGTTACAAGAAATGGTGCTGCTGGTGCACGTTCTATGGATGTTGGTGTCGCATTGAATTCCGTACAAAAATTTGAAAGAAAGTCGCCGAATCGCCTAGTGCTACAACCGCGTTGTGTTAATGACGCATCTCCTTCTTCCATGAAGGAGTGGGTGCAGCATCAACGACTGCTAAGAGAGGGACAAAAAAATGAAACTGAAACAAGGAGCGATGCGCGGTCTTTCTCGCCGAAGTCATTGTTCAAGCACGCGCCAACATTAAGGCAAGTTGATAATGTAATTGGGAATTGCATCAATGAAAACGTTGCTCCGTTCCGAGACCTTAACGAAGAACTCAACCCGCTGCCTGAAGCTGCAGTTACTTCGGTGTCGCGGGAGGATTATATTCATGAAGCTTATGCCAATCCTGAACCATTTGTGTCCACTGATGACGCTTGTACGAGTAGTACAGGAATTCTACGTCCTCTTTCGAAAGAAAGTTCGGGACATAAAAATGTTTCGAAAGTCTCAAAAATAAGCAAAATATTTCTTTCCGAGGCTCAACCTGATGTGTTCCACACTCGTTCGCCATCCTCTCCTTTGGAGTTTGTGAAGCCTCTTGCTCCTTCCTACCGTTTAGCAAACCACAAAAGCATTTCTGTGGCATCGTCCGTGAGTTTGTCTTGTTCTCCACACCGACCGTCGTCTGTATCGTTCAGTGACAGCCTGGTTTCACCCCGCAACTCCTCATCATCCGTGCCTAGTTCTCCTCGGAAACCGCCCGTCACGGAGCCCCTCTCAGTGAGTTATGACGAGCTCTGTGTCGTGGTCAGAGACCCAGATGTTGCTCGACAAGGGTCAGCCTCAAACCTCACTGTGTGCAGCACTGACGAACACTTCATTCGTAGTGTTTCCAATGTCTCTGATAGGTTTACAAACGGAAACGCAGCTATGCTCGGTCGGAGTTTAAATGAGGAGCAAATTCATGGATATACATTCACGAACCAAGACGACCCTATGTTGGTTAGTGAAGATGCTGGCGCCCTTCTCAGCCATCATGGGACACTCAGTTCGAGTCGCACTCTTGAGGAACGACAAGCTTCTAATGGTGAGTGTTTTAATAGTTGGCTTCTTTTTTAGGTTTTTCTTCTGATACTATGTTTGTGTAGTTATTCTTGTGATGATATCCTTGGAAATGCTTGTGAAGACATAAAAACTCAGCTGATCAGGTTTCAAGAATTATATCAAGAACGAGGAACTTATGTTATGATTTGGGCAAACTTATGTTACAACTTGATGTAATTTATGAACACACATTAATGTATACATATATGTATCAGATTTGATATGAATAATGAATCATTATAAAAACAAAGAATATCTTCTGCGGCAGGTTCACTAAGAAGGTCATGATCTGATTGAAGCATTTAAAGTAATCCTTTGTAATTAAAGTACTTCACTATTATGGCTTGTGGTTTTAGTATCTGAAGATGACGAGCAAATAATTGTTAGAAATGTGATGTATAAAAATGGTGTCTTCAAATATATGACAATTTGAATTTACTTGTTTTATGAGCAGCTGAATTTATCATATACCATAGTAATTATTTATTTGTGTTTTGTCATTTTGACTGAAATGTAATTGTGTCGTTAAGGTGAGTGGGGCGTGCGGGATTGCTTGAGTCGCCTGTACTGCAGCCTGCAAAACGGCTGCGAGACCTCGACTCTGTCTGCCCTGGAGGCACTCAAAGAGTGTTACCCAAGCCTGCCGTCTCTGCTGCCCCATGCGGCGCCCCTTTACCACCTTGAGATGTACGAGGCCATGATGGATGCGGAGGGCGCCCTCAGCCTGGAGGAGGTGTGTGGGGGCGTGGTGCTCGTCGGCGCCGTCGCCAGTATCAACACAGCGGTTAGGACTGGTGATGAGCGAGCGCTTCTCTCAGCCCTCACTGACCGCTCTGCTCACATGCAGGTGCGTCTTTCTCTTCATTAAGTTGCTAATTCAAGTGTATTGAACTCCTGGCCAGGTACTTATGACCGCTCTGCTCACATGCAGATGCGTTCATTAAGTTGCTAATTCAAGTGTATTGAACTCCTGGTCAGGTACTTATGACCGCTCTGCTCACATGCAGGTGAGTCTTTCTCTTCATTAAGTTGCTAATTCAAGTGTATTGAACTCCTGGTCAGGTACTTATGACCGCTCTGCTCACATGCAGGTGCGTCTTTCTCTTCATTAAGTTGCTAATTCAAGTGTATTGAACTCCTGGTCAGGTACTTATGACCGCTCTGCTCACATGCAGGTGCGTCTTTCTCTTCATTAAGTTGCTAATTCAAGTGTATTGAACTCCTTGCATTTGCCAGGTACTTATGATCACTCTGCTCACATTTCTCGGTGGTTTAGAGTTTCATGATGAACAAATTCAAGTAAAGTTTACTGGTATTCTTACGTTCACCAGCTACTTTATAATTAATACAAAGAGTATCTGGATGTTATTGGCATTTGTTAACTTTCTGATCATTTCCTTCATCTTGATGGCATCAGTCAGAATTGGTCATTTTAAATGTATGGGCGGCCGGTATTAGGATTGTATCAGTACGTCACTGTCCTACAGTAATACAGACTATCTTACGTCACAATACGATTTGAAGCAACTAGGTGACGTGTCGGACGAGATGCACGTCTTTTTGCACGTGCTGTATGTGTTGCGCGTTTCTTGAAGAGATTCAGGTCGTGTCTCATTAACCCTTTAGCGACAAAAAGGACCATACGGTCCTCTTTTACGGTCTTTGGGAGAATTGTTCTAATAATTAAACAGTGAGCAATATGAGGTTGATACTAGGTTTAAACGCGGCGGCATGTTACAGCGTCGTTCTTTTGGCTGCCTGGCTCTCAGCGTGCTTCATTGCATCAGTGTACAGACGGTCTTTGTGAGCTTAGACGTACAAACTAGAAAAAAAATTGGTCGCTAAAGGGTTAAGATAAACCAGGCATTAGTTTGTTAATGCCTATTCTTGCCGGGCAGTGCACTGGTAAAATGAGGTATGTATAAAAACAGGACCTACCTCTAAAAGTGAGCCAATAACCTAACAACAAGCGAGATGAGGTAATTTTCTTGCACATAGTCGAGCTGTTGATGCTCTTTGTGAGCAGGATGTGCGGGCTGAGCTGACAGAAGAGTACCTGACGAGCATGAGGGCGGCGGTAGGGCAGCTGGCAGCCGTCAATGCAGCAGCGGACACACAGCTCTCAGATGGACCTGCCGCCGTGTGCCCCTTGCTCTCCTTCCTCCACATCCAGCAAATCATCGACCAGGTCAACACTGCTGCTGGTCAGTGCTTAGCTTCTTCCACCCTACCTTGGTTGTCGGGTTTGAGTTTTTTTGGTGTAGAGTAGCTCGCTTGGTTGTCTTTGAGCTTTTCTTATGATGTGTAGTGGCTCGTTCGGTTGTCTTTGAGCTTTTCTTATGATGTGTAGTGGCTCGTTTGATTGTCTTTGAGCTTTTCTTATGGTGTGTAGTGGCTCGTTTGATTTTCTTTGAGCTTTTCTTATGATGTGTAGTGGCTCGTTTGGTTGTCTTTGTGGTTTTCTTATGGTGTGTAGTGGCCCGTTTGATTGTCTTTGTGGTTTTCTTATGGTGTGTAGTGGCCCGTTTGATTGTCTTTGTGGTTTTCTTATGGTGTGTAGTGGCTCGTTTGATTGTCTCTTTGGTTTTCTTTTATCGTGCAGTGAGCTGAAGTCTTGACAAGAAGTAGGTTTAGAATAGAAAAAATTTGCTTGTTAAAAACTATGATCAGGATATTTTTTTAGAAATAGGGAAACTTGGCTTGTTATATGAGAAGTAATTACGTTGAAAATTTATTATGGATTCATAAACCATCCATTGGCTTATTTGTGATAAGATATGAATCGTGTTTTCCTGCTAGCTTATGGATAGTCATAACGTCGATCAAAAATATCTTACTATACTGAATACGTCGACTCAATTTCCGCTTGTACCTTTGCAGAAGACCGTATGTCTCAAGCTGCTCATGGCGAGCAGCAGCTTCCTCTGTCTGAAGAAGAAGACAACGTTTCTTCTCGTGTTTTATCCTGGCAGTCTACACGCCCTGATGAACAGCGGTTGGTCCAGACAGATAGCGTGCAAACGGCTGCTAAAGAGACCCTATCAAGTGCTGAAAGAAGTTCAGCTGTTACAGGTGTTAGGGAAAATCTATGGCATGAGGAAACGAACTCTCAGCCTTCACTGAACCACCAACAACATTTTCTATCGCCTCGCAACGATCGTGTGGGAAATGGAGAAGCAGAGCCCAACGGCTGCCCGTACATCTCACCTCCTATAGCTTTCGGCTCTAAAATTTCTTCCGTGAGCCTCGCGAGAAATGCCTCGAAAACATCATTGGTATCTAATTTACAGTCTTCATTTTCTCAGGATATATTTGCTTCTCTCTCCCAGGGCGTGAGTTCCACTTTTCAACTACGCCCACTTGATGACGACGGTACATTAGTGTCACCTGAGGTGACTGGACCTGCAGAACAAGCGTCTGTTAATTTCGTTACGAAAGGTGTTGCAAAATTTGAGCAGGAGATTTCTATTGGTGAGAGTGATCTACAGCTCACACAGGCTAGTTCACTGCATGTGCTGCCGTGTGATGAGACACAGCAGCATCTCAAAACTCCTGTTCCTGTAGATGACTCGATTTGTGATGAAGCTCCATGCAATGTTACATTAAGGGTCGAGTCGTTCAAAGAAGGAGACGGCAGAAGGTTCCTTCCTCAAAGGAGTTCAACACAAAACAGCAGCAGGAAAATACCCTGCGTTTTAACTGGGTACCAACACCAACCAGAAGTGCATTCTGTATTATCTGAACCTATTATTGATGAAGCTCAACACATTATCAAAGAAAATCTACCTGTACCACCACAATCACATGTGCCGGACGTTCAATCCAATGCTAAGTATGCAGTTTCATATCCAAATGATAAAGTAAAGCCTCACCCACCGCAAACTAGCGAGCCGAATATGCCTGTTGGTGCTGCATCTCCGATTTCAGTCATTTCTCCGGATGCTATTTATCCTACCCAGCGCACATTTAATCAGTCTCAACAATCTTTAGTTTCCCCCGTAAGCGGCTTGCTTCAGTCTCACGAAAGGGGCTCACTGTATGACACTCTGGGTGCTAATGTAGACTTGTCAAGTCGCGCATCAAGTACATGCCTTGCTTCTCATGCTACCACTCCTAAAAGCAGTCGTAATTATTTTCCAACGAGACGGAGTTTCACTGAGAAAGAGACAAATGCTGCTGTGTGCATCCAGCGATGGTGGCGTCTACAGTCAGCCCTAACTCGCCTGCAGCTGCTACTGCAACGCAGTGATTCCACTGAGCCTCTTTCTGCGAGTGTCTTGCTACAAGCCATGGCTCCCTGCCTGTCAATTCTGCCGCTGACTCACGCCGACCTCCGTATTGAGAATAAGATGCAGGCTGTACGAAGTAGCGTGTCACGGTGCTTACGAGTCACTGCACAGCTGCAGAAGCAGCTCGACGACCTTGACTTGCACATCGGCCTGCTTCTCACCAACACTATGAGTATACAAGATCCTTCAGCCGTAGGTCTCGAGAGCGATGGCCAGCATGCTATCCCTCCGACCGCTTGTGGAAGTGACGCTAGTTTAGCGTGCGTCAACACGCCTTCCAAAAAGAAGAAAGAAATGCCAGAAAGACGTGGCACACTCACACCTGGACTTAAGGCGCTTCGTAAGTGCGCTCGAGACCGTCTCCAGGGCTATCAACACCTCTTCTATTTGTTACAGACGCAGCCACGCTACCTCGCTACGCTCATTCTTTCCTTGACGTGTGCTCGCACTACACGTTTTGTGGAGAGCGTTGTTTTCTCTCTCTATAATTACGGAGCTAATGATCGAGACAGTTTCCTGCTTATAAATCTCTTCAAGACCGCTCTTGAAGAAGAGATTCGGTGCAAGGTGCTTCGTATCAGCGACATCGTGTCTGGCGAGCCACTTGTTGTTAAAATGATCGTGTCCTTCGTGCGCAAAGGTCCTGGGAGGGCTGCCCTACGGGAAATTCTCGGACCTCTCGTCATGAAGGTTATTCACGACAAGAACTTGAACCTAAACACAAATCCTGTTGAGATTTACCAGAGCTGGCTGAACGAAATAGAGATGGAGACTGGTCAGTCCAGCGGGCGACCGTACAATGTGAGTTCTGATGAAGCCTTGGAGCAGCCAGTCGTGGTGAAACGACTTCAGATGACATTGAATACCCTCACTCGACTAACCAATGAATTTTGCTCTGCCATCACCGCGTCCATGCACAAGCTGCCGTACACGCTGCTCTACCTCGCTGGTGTCATGCGACGTGCGCTGTCCAAAAGGTTCCCGCACATCCAAGACAAAGAAGTGCTCAAAGTTGTGGGGAGTCTCATCTATTACCGGTATATTAACTCGGGTATTGTGGCTCCTGATGCATTTGATGTGATCACCGTAGGGCCTCATGAGCAGCTCAGCAGTAGACAGCGCCGCAACTTGGCCACCATTGCAAAGACCTTGCAGGCGGCAGCTAACAAAAGAGGGTTCGGAATCGACACGCCGCACTTGTGTGCGTTGAATCCCGATCTGGTAACTTGGCATGACAGCTTACGAGGATTTTTCCTAGCCTGCTGTCGAGTGCCGCCCCCTGATGCTGTGTTTGCAGTCACGCAGTACAGCGAAGCAGCCCTCATCCACAAGCCTGAGATACATCTTACTTTACAAGAGCTTTACGAGACTCATTGTCTGCTCTTGAATCATCGTAATGTGCTTGCCCCATCGCCTTCCGATCCTCTTCATACTCTACTAGACGATCTGCCCCCTCCTGATCTCTCCACCATGGGTGACAGCAGTGGCAAATTGGAAGTTTGCTTGTCTCTGAGTACCAAGTTCAGTTTCAGCGAACTGGAAACCTCCACAGATTCTACAACCAACAGCAAGGATGCCCACACTAAGCTCTTTGACAAGAGCAAGCAGTTGGTGGTGGACGTGCTGTTGTGCTACGACTCGAGCGGAGTGGACTGGAGTAAAACCACCTTACAAGACGTGGTTTCGAGCAGCACTTCACCACAACAGGAAGAACGCTATGCTAGTCTCAAGACTGCCTCGTGGGCTGATTCAAGTTGCGATGCCCTCCACGCCGCGAAGACGCGCTTGTCACACAACCTACGTCGTCTGCAGACACTTGGACTCGTCTCGCCAGCTGATGGTTTTCTGCAGCTACTACGGGCTGTAGCATCTGACGTACTGAGCCAGCGTTGTTATCGCTCCAACAGGGACAAGGAATTAGCTCGATTGTCCTTGGCGCTTTCGCAGCTGCAGCAAAAAGAACAGTTTCTACGGGAGCAGCGCGAGTCTTTCTTACAGTACATGACAGCCTGCAGAGCCAACCTCATGCAGCACTGCGCCAAGAAGTCGCGGCGTGGTGCGGGGAGCACCGTTACTTACACGGGCAAGAGGCTCAAAGAAAAGGGAGTCTTGGTCAATATCCGGGAGTTCACGCCATCGCAGTACTCAAGCGTGGCTTTTGTTTTTGCCAGAGTCGACCCTAACGTGTTCCCTAGCTCCAAGAGCAGGATGAGCGACCAATACGGTGGTATTGAAGGGGAGGTGGGGGTTGTGGATTCAGAAGTGAATGATAACGAGAACAACACCGCCCGTGGTGATGACCTGCCCGATGCTGCAGGCCCTCTTACCGCTAGCAGTGGAATTTTCTCGGTTACTGTCAAGTACCGCGGAGTGGTTGTAGACGCCGTCAAAATTTCAATTCAAGTAAGTGACTTTCTCTTTTTTTATTATTTTTTTAATAGAAAATTGTGTAGATTTTCATTTACAGATTAGCAATACGGGTTAACATTACTAGGGAATAGTTCAATACAAATGACCAGGAGATAATTTGATACACATAACTAGGGATTTCTGATTCGTTCTCAACATTTATCTTCGTTTTTATTTGCTAAAGTTAAAAGTTCTTTGTTAGTAATACGTAGGATTTTCTGTATTAGTCGTATTCTTAGTAGCTGGACAAATATAAAAGCGTGGACATTCCCGAACGCAGAACTTAAGAAATTATATGTAGCAGTGGCAGGGTATCAGGTCATCTTATAAGTGATGTACGAAGTTTGTGTAAGAATAACAAATGATTAAATCTAGAATTTAAAAAAATTATTATCTCTGCGGTTTCCATGATTATCTATAACTTTTACCGAACTATTCATACGCTTTTTAATTTGATCAGGCAGAAAAACTGATCTTCAGCTCGAATAACTCTGACTTGTCATTTTTACCTTTCTTGTGTTTCTTATGAGTTGCTCCATTCAAATGATTCTGATGTATGAACTAATGACATCATATGATTTGATGTGTTCCATTGCAATCCCATTCAAATGTTTGGAGGAATGACTGATTTTATCACGTAACAATACTTCCGATGTCTGTACCTTGTTTCACTTTTCGTGTTACATTTTTTCACTTTTTGTTTTACTTGTAAGCAATGTTTTATTTAGTTTTTTTCGTTGCAATTTCTGAATTGATTGCTACATCTGCAGGAACTGCTGCATACTTCCCTTGTCCATTGTTTCCTTTTTTTGCTACATTTTTCACTTTTTTACTTTTAGGCAAGGTTTTATTTAGTTTTTTTCGTTGCAATTGCTGAATTGATTGCTACATCTGCAGGAACTGCTGCATACTTCCCTTGTCCATTGTTTTCCGTTTTTGCTACATTTTTCACTTGTTTTACTTTTAGGCAAGGTTTTATTTAATTTTGGTTTTGCAATTGCTGAATTGATTGCTACATCTGCAGGAACTCCTGCACCTGCAGTACGAGGGCGTGAGGGTAAAGCAGATGGCAGGAGGAGCAGAAGTGAACGTTAACCTGCTCCTGCATCTGCTCAACACGAAATTTTTCAAGAAGAAAAAATGAAATTTTCACCTACAATGAAGTACTGAGCATGGTTGCTGCACGATTTTATCCATTTAGGTTACGTTATTCATGCATTAAAAGAGAAAGCTTTATTCTAAGTGAAATATTTTTTAATGAGTGTTTTTCTGTCGTGTGGTGCTACGCCTACAATATTTGATTGGTGAACGCGACCTGATTTTTATCGCAACTTTAGAGGGAAGTTTCCTTTGATTTTACCTCCTTTGGAGATTTGTCAAGGAGGTTATATGCCAGTATATCGTGGAGGCTTAGCTCTCCTCTGGGAATGCCTAGCATTTCGAAATATCTCTGGGGCCAAGTATTATGCTACGTCTATCCGAATTAGTTACGTATGGACGTGGTGTTCTTCAAACATGTCGTGAACTACTGACAGAATGTTATTACGAAATGTGTACTGAACTACCGACAGAATGTTATTACGAAATGTGTACTGAACTACCGACAATGTTATTACGAAATGTGTACTGAACTACCGACAGCATGATTAGTACGAAATGTGTACTGAACTACCGACAGCATGATTAGTACGAAATGTGTACTGAACTACCGACAGCATGATTAGTACGAAATGTGTACTGAACTACCGACAATGTTATTACGAAATGTGTACTGAACTACCGACAGAATGTTATTACGAAATGTGTACTGAACTACCGACAGCATGTTTAGTACGAAATGTGTACTGAACTACCGACAGCATGATTAGTACGAATTGTGTGGTAAACTACTGACAGCATGTTTAGTATGAAATGTGTACTGAACTACTGACAGCATGATTAGTACAAAATGTGTACTGAACTACCGACAGCATGATTAGTACGAATTGTGTGCTAAACTATTGACCGTATGTTTAGTACCATTAGTTGTGAGTTTACTGTGGGTTTTATTGTTAGAGTTACGTTTGGTTTATACCTCATTTATTCTGTGTTCTTTGTCTTATTGTATCGTATTGGGCATATTGATTGATTCATCATTTGCTAGGCTCTTCTTTGGAAGCAGCCAGCTTATAAGTCGTCTGCTAAACCCCTTGCTGAAGTGCAGTTTCCTCCCTTCAATCGAGCCAAGTTACTATTATTGAGCCTCTCTTCAGTACCTGATACTCTTTTTGTCCTATGACTTCTCATTTTGGCAGCAAAATTTTTGCTATTCAGTGTACTGTGTTAGTATGTGTAGGAATGTACGTGCATCTCACTGCCAAGTATATAGTTCATGCATAGGTGACTAGCGGCCTATCGCTCACAATCCGCAAGCAACTGTTGGAGCAACATTATCGGTCAAGTTTCACTGCATGCTGTAGCAGCAGCATCGGTCAAGTTACACTGCATGCTGTAGCAGCAGCATCGGTCAAGTTACACTGCATGCTGTAGCAGCAGCATCGGTCTAGTTGCACTGCATGCTGTAGCAGCATTGATCAAGTTTCACTGTATACTGTAGCAGCAGCATCGGTCAAGTTTCACTGCATACTGTAGCAGCAGCATCGGTCAAGTTGCACTGCATGCTGTAGCAGCATTGATCAAGTTTCACTGTATACTGTAGCAGCAGCATCGGTCAAGTTTCACTGCATACTGTAGCAGCAGCATCGGTCAAGTTTCACTGCATACTGTAGCAGCAGCAGCATCGGTCAAGTTTCACTGCATACTGTAGCAGCAGCATCGGTCAAGTTTGACTGCATGTGAGTACCCTATTTAGCCTGTGACGATATTGATCGTTTATTGCAACGCAACTAGTCAGTATTGACTCTCATGGATGTATTCTGTTACCTGTATTGGCCTTCCATCGATCCTGACCATCGGTGAGGATACAATAGACGTCCTTCTTGCTCTCTCTTGCGGACAAACAGCATGTGTTCGTTGAATATTAAAAACCTTTCCACATTAATAAAGCATTTCTATACCTCGTGTTGAAATGTGTTCGTAATTTAGTTCTTGCTGAATGTAGTTTTAAAACACTTACAGCTTGTACATGTTCAACTTAGTTTTAGAGATAGTAAATTGTACAGAAATTTGCATCAGGTCTTCCTATATAGTTTTAGACTAGCATATACTTTTCTAAACTCAGAACCATCAAGAACGCACTAGTAGATATTTTGCTTATTTGATTATTTGATTATTAACTTGAATTTCCTGCGATGCGTCTCTGTAACCAAATATTTTATTCGAGATCCTTTTGTTTACATCCTTCCTAATTTAGATTTAATAAACGGTTTACGTACGAATGTTGTCTGCACAGTACAGTCCGTCGCCTGTGGCTTAAATACTTTCCAGATAACGTTCAGGTCGCGCAAGGCTCTTGAGGACACTCTTTCTCTAACATCTTCACTCTAATGACGGTCACCTTGCCAACGGTGTTTTATCTTATTTCTCTGATTAGAAATATGAAATATTAAACTACTAAAATGGTTACTAACTCCAAAGATTCTCAGTGTGTAATTAATAGTAATTGCAGACTACGAGATCATTCATAGTCGGAAGCGAATGTGCCTAGTAGATGCGGTGCTAGGGATTGTCCTTTAACACACGCGACTCCCAAATTAGTGTGTTTGTATTATATAACAAGGTCCCGTGTATCATATATGGTACACATCGCGGTTAAAGTGTATTGAGGGACTTAGCTTTCCGTGTACCGATCCTGTAAAGGTAGTGAGGTTCACTAGAAGAGAAGACATGCTGATAGTGTCTTGCCTCGTCAGTGTACCATGAGAAAATGGAGTTCTTTACTTTGCCACACCACCGGACAATCGTTTGCGCTTGTTGTAGGAAAGTTGTACTGTTAGTTTTATAGTTAGGTTGTTTTTTTAAATATTCTTTTGCTACTTTTGCCTCACAAGATAGGCTGGTGTTCCATGCAACCGACAATCACGAGTCTCGTCAATATTTTATTTTATTCTTCAACTTTCGTTCCGTTCAAGTGGTCTCTGGCTAGTCAGAACACCATTCGAACGAGTGGGATTCTTACTCTCTACACGTAGTATAGGTAGAGGAAAAGATACAGGAAAATTTCAACAGGCGTGAAAACATGTGCATACTGAGTATCAACTTACGTACGCCCTCAGTTCTCCTTATTTCCTCCTCCCTCAGTTCTCCTTATTTCCTCCTCCCTCAGTTCTCCTTATTTCCTCCTCCGTCAGTTCTCCTTATTTCCTCCTCCGTCAGTTCTCCTTATTTCCTTCTCCCTCAGTTCTCCTTATTTCCTCCTCCCTCAGTTCTCCTTATTTCCTCCTCCCTCAGTTCTCCTTATTTCCTCCTCCCTCAGTTCTCCTTATTTCCTCCTTCCTCAGTTCTCCTTATTTCCTCCTCCCTCAGTTCTCATTTCCTTTGTCGCAGAGGGCAGGACGTTTCCTGCTGGGGATGAAGTAGCTTCCCCCGATCCTCAAGTCTCACAATGAATTTGTTTACCTGTGTAACTACAAGATATCCCTCCCATAAATAGTATATACATTCATTTTTAAAAGGCTATAGTTTGAATGCTACTAGTGCTGGGAGGCTGCGACAGGTCTCATTCGAAAGAGTAAGATCTAAAGTTTTATTTTGTGTCCAGATTACGTTGTTACCCACCTCATGTACATCAGTAGTATTCAAATTATAGCCGTTTAAAAATGTGTACAATGTTGGGGATACCTGTATAACGTTCAAGAAACAAGCGAAATTATTATAATATTAATTATATAATATTAATATTTATTAATATTAATATTAATTATTTAGTCAAGCGAAACAAGCTTGAAATTATTTTACTTCTTGTAGACTATTAAAACTTTAGGTGCCATGAGAATGGTTGTTGCAGAAATGTCGATGTAGCTGCTGTAGAAATGTCTTTTCTGCTGATGGGGATTAAATCTCTTGTGATTCTTGTATTAATCAGTGGAATCCTTTGTAGCAAATACACAGAAAAGTCTCTAGCGCGATGGTAACAGTGGTCTTCGTAAAGCATTGGGTTATTGAAGAAATCATCGTTTTTGTTGATAGCCTTTATAAAAAAAGTACTACATATCAGTGTATCCTTTACGTAGAGAGCTTTGCGCTGTTTCAGCTGATCTGTGGTACTATGAATTCACTTTGTTTTATTTGAGTTGTGTTACTATAAATTCAGTATGTTTTAATTGATTTGTGTTACTATAAATTCAGTTTGTTTTAATTGATTTGTGTTACTATAAATTCAGTTTGTTTTAATTGATTTGTGTTACTATAAATTCAGTTTGTTTCAATACGCTTCTCTAGGCACTGCTGTGCCTAAGCCCACACTCGACAGGATGGATTAATTTTTATTTTTCTTTGGAGGAGGCCAATGTTCTGGATTTGTTGGTCGAGGTGGAGGACGACTACTGATCACCGGAATGCTATAAATTTCATAATTTTAAAACAATCGATGCAACCTAATTGACGTGTTTCGTACAACTTATTTTTGCCCGCGATACAAGTATAAGTTGCTTTCCTACCGTAAATTCCTTATCTCAAAATTTTCAGAAATATTCTCACTGATTTTATCAGCATTTAGTAACATCACAAATAGCTGTAGCTTCTTCCTTGAAGATGACTTGCTTTGCAACTGCGTCTGCAGTTTTTCGTTTCCGGCAGCCGTACACAATATTGCAACGCACCAAGCTGGTGCTGGTGCGGCCGTTCAGTTCACACGACGAGGAACTGAAACAAGCCCGTGAACGTCTGTGGCCTCTAGGTGCTGGAAATATTGACCTATCTATGAACAGCGAGACCGGCATAGCTACACTCGTACTGCGGCAGCCAGACAAAAAGAACGCCCTTTCTGGTACGTATGATGGTGCTGTGCATGTCCTTGTTCTCGTAATTCTTTTATACTTGTCTTGTTTGTTGGAGCACAGGGGAAAATTGGTCATGATAAGAGGTAGAATATATCAACTACGGATGACCCCGCTTGGTTTCAAAAAGAAAGTTCTGTAGACATATTCTCTTAACACATTTACCTTTTATTGGCAGGTAATTTTGAAATACTTGAGGTTGTTGGTAAACCTTCATGAACATTGTAGAGACAATTTTATTTTTTTGATTTCGGTTTGTTTGTGACGGAACGAAAAACGTCTATGTTACGTTTCGTGAAGACCTAACTTCGTGGAAGTCCTCATTTATTATTTGTTGTTTGTCGTTTAGAAAAAAAATACCGTCCCTCATAGGGCTGTCTTGATAGGACGCATGATGGTGCAATTGGCGGACGCTGTTACTGAGCTGGAAAACTGGCGGGAGGGTCGCGGCTTGGTACTGCGCTCCGAGGGAGATTTCTTCTGCTCAGGCGGCGACCTGACGACGGTTGAGTCTATCAATAATCCATCTGACGGGCGACTCATGTGTACCCTCATGCAGGACACCACCACCAGACTACATCGCCTTCCTCTGGTCTCAGTTTCCATCGTGCACGGCCGCGCCATAGGCGGAGGCGCGGAACTTGTCACAGCGACGGACTTCCGCTTGTTCACTCTGCGTGGAAATATCCAGTTCGTACAGGGCGCGATGGGCGTAGCCACAGGCTGGGGAGGCGGCACGCGATTGGTCCGTTTACTTGGGCCACAGAAGGCAATGGATTTGCTTCTGACTGCTCGTCGTTGTGATGCTGAGGAGGCTTTTGAGTGCGGACTGTCGAACTTTATGTTAAAAACCAATAATCTATACGAAGAAACACTCTCATGGATGCAAAACCGCATCAAGTTTCAATCTGAGATTATTGCTGCTATAAAGAACATAGTACATGGCGCCACAGGTACAGATTTACAATCTAGTCTGGAGAATGAAAAAAAGCACTTCGTATCTCTCTGGGGTGGACCTATCAATTTAGAAATCTTAAATAAAAATATTAAACATTGATAATTCCATTGATGATATTGATGGACTGAAACAGTTACGATATTCATATAAATTTTTATCTTATGTTCGTAGCGATGTAGACTCTGAACGCATTGAATACGTAGCAATGTAATTCAACAATGTTTTAGAATGTTAAATAGATATTTAGTAGTATTACAAAATGTTGAATAGATAGCTGAAGTGTTTATTGAGTTAGGTTCAGTGGAATGTAATTAATATGCATCGTATTACGTGTTTCAAAACGTTTGATTACATTTCTTACATATATTCTTCCAACTGCTACTTTTTGCGCACGCAAAAAGTATTGTATTGGTATATTAAGAATTGGTATTGTATTAGGTATTGGTGAACCATAAATGATCATTTAGAATGCAGGTCTGTTACAGATTAAAAACCAATTATTCACTGAAAATTTACACTTTGGATCCTTTAATAGGTTTTAAGAATAGGTTTTTATGCATGATGTTTAAATGCTACTCAGTAAAATGAGTACTTGGTGATTCATTGTTGTAACCAGGTTACATGTAGGCTGTGCTGCCTGTGTGCCCGCTTGTAGGCTGTGCTGCCTGTGTGCCCGCTTGTAGGCTGTGCTACTTGTGTGCCCGCTTGTAGAATGTGCTATTTGCCTACATTTTGGAGTAACGAGTTTTATAGATGCACATAAAGGCTCATCGTAGATTCAGTAGCACAGTTGAGGGAACACGTAAGTTTGGTTTTATGCGCCGCCTAACGTGTACCCAATTTTAATTTCGCTCACTCTATTGATGATGGTAGACACACTGTAAAACTAGAGTGGTATTTTCTCTGACTGTATTTTAGTTCAAACATAAACCCTTTGTATGTTTGTGCTGCATCTAAACTCCCAAATTTGTAGCGTCCAATGGAAAGTTGATGTTTCATGTTAATAATCTGCTTAGGGCTTACTATTTAATCTACGTTTAAATTTGTGGGTGTGGTATTAGACCTCATACACAAATTTATAATGGGATGGTTTATAATTGGGTTTGAACAAAGCCGAAGCTCATTTATTCAACAAGCATTCTCTGACACTCGTTTTTTCTTCAGTCACTGAAAAAATTCAAACTTCTTCCGTACTACGAACAATTTTCATTGTAGATAAGCTTTGCCTAATTTTACCACAAAACTTTGACTTTACAGCGAAAGTTTTAGCTCTTAACAGTAAATTTTATTAATAATATGTGTTTCCTATTCCTAAAAACAATCGCAACTTAAGGTCTACAAAATATATCGTGCACACATCGTTCGATGTTAGTTTTCATTATTTTTAAACTGCTATGTCGAAATAGAGAAAACATGTTTGGGTGAAATTAATGCTTAAATTTTATAAAACGAAAAACTTTTAAATCGTTTTACTGTTTCAAAGACGAATACACAAAATAATTATCATGTGGAATGTTTATTAGCTACATGTATGTTGAAACTGTTTACAAAAAATGTAGAAAAATTGAATAATATATTGTCACCTATATGTATGTTTCTTGATAGAATATGTCAATGTATTAGCTCTTCTCATTTCTATTTGAGAACGAGTCCATATTTTAGGACGGGAGTCGTAGCTTGACTACTGGTGATGAACAGTGCTGTTCCGGAACGCTTATAGTTTTTTGAACATTAAAGCTCATCCATTCATTGTTGCATCGCATTGGGCACATTTTCTATTCAACATTTTTGCAGGAATATACATTGATTCTTTGATGTGAGTTTTGTACCGTATAAGGTTTGGAAAAATTAGTAGATCGATCATTTATTCGGCAGTGATGCATTTGTCTTGTCTTCATTTTGATAACTATTTTGTTGTGGTTTTATCGAACTATTTTTGGTAGAACTAATGCTAATGTTAGTTTTAGCAGATGTGTAGAATTCTGTTATAAAACTT
Source organism: Trinorchestia longiramus (assembly GCA_006783055.1). Lineage (NCBI taxonomy): Eukaryota > Metazoa > Arthropoda > Malacostraca > Amphipoda > Talitridae > Trinorchestia > Trinorchestia longiramus. Next base: position 100,785 of record VCRD01001965.1, read on the forward strand.
CCTTGCTACAAAGTGGAATAATATTGCTGGGGTAACATGCATGATTTCCTTAACTTCAACTTTGGGGCCAACTTTAGTTGAGACCTTTATTACAGCCTTTAATTCCCTCTAAAACACACACACATACAACAGGGGGGCTAGACTCAAAGACAATTTCAAACAAACAACTCAATCCATTTTTCCTTTGTCTTCAATAAGGTCATCCAGCTTTCCAACATTCCATTCATACATATTTATGGATTCAAACTTAACAAGACTCACCACCATTCATCACACTGATCTCTTCCTTCTATCCATTTTTACTCAAGGTCCATTCATCTTTTCATGCTCCTATTATTCAAGGTCCACTCACTGCAACAGACTAATAAACTAGATTCATACTAGATCACAACACTCACCCACTCCAGCCACACCATACTTTAGAAATAAGAGGTTTTAATAACTTTAGCCCATTATGAGAAAAAAGATAAATATTACTGAATAAACTTCTATTTAATATCTAAATAGCATGCTCTCATAGATGCACAGTCTAAAGAGTAAGATGAGCATATAATAAGTCTTGAAAGTAAGACAAATATATATCACAGTTTAATGAAAAAATAAGTATATAATCACAGTCTGAAGAGTGGGATGATTATAATAACTGTCTTTTGGTTAAGGCTAATTTAATTTTGTCATTACCTTCAAAAGTTAACAAAATTACAGAATATTTTCAAATGTTTACATTAATATGTACCCATCAAAAGCACTCATATCAATGATTTATGTTTATTTTTAAAATTTAAAACTAGATCCTGCCTAGACATTAAAGTATGTGAAGTGCTATTTGTTGCCTAGTTCTTGATAACTTTGAATGTTAATTAATTGCAATTTTATAATAATAAAAATAGGTGTTAAGACAGCAATCATTATAAATAAATCAAAAAAATTAGTATCTTTCCCAAATATTTCACTAAGTCTGAATGAATAAGAAAGAAAGAAATTTATATGTTTAAACAGCTTAGAGCTACCTTCTGAGTAATAATCAATACACTGAGAAATCTGTTACTTCCTTGCTGTGAGAGAAAATGCCTGGGTTATACTGTAATGTATTTGATATTTTTTTGGTGGAATGACATTTTTTCTTAATTTATGTAGAATTGTTATTTTTTAAAATTCTTATTTAATTGACTTTTATTTAAATGATCCAGTAGAAGTTAGGAAATTTTTTTACTGAAAATACATATAAAATTCATTTTTATCTTTTATTAGATGAGAGGAATAAATTTTGTTTTTGGGTGAATAATTGCAACATGAAAATAGGAATGTCAGTCATTCATATATTTTTTTGTTTCTTATGAAAAGTGATTTTAGTAATGATTGCTTTCCCATTAAAGCTGCTTGGTATCCATAGTTACCAGTTTAAAAAAAATCTTTTATGAAATACAGGATTTTGTATGTGGCATGGGAGATGCACAAGGATACACTAAACCTGTATGTCTTGATTGAACATACATCAACTGGTAAAATTACTTTTGATTCAGTCTATATATGATATTTTATGATGGTGCCCATGGTTACCAAGGGGCTTATATGGATTAGGTACAATTGCTGTATTTAGTACAAAAGTAAAGAACTTCATCATGCATATACATATTTAGTACCATGGTAATTTTAAAGTATGTACATTTAATTAGTAATGTAGCCTAGAAAATAATTTATTTTCCAACAAGGTTATATATTAATTTTCAAAAACCAGTTTAATAACACAGCTAACACAAATTTTTTTTTTTATTTGAATTGCAGTTGTGTTGATCTGCTTTTCAATGATTAGTAGCCTCCTAAAACTTATTTTATTCCATTAGTCAAAGAAATAGCAAGCTCCTGAATTATTAGTGTACATTCTTCAATGATTCTTTGTTGAATGTATTGTTAAGCTGCATTCTCAGCAACTAATGCAATTGTTCCTGTTAATATTGAAGATAACTCCTGCTCATTTTTTTCCCAGATTGGCCTGCTGCTGAGAGACTTTCAAAATGTCGGAAAGGAAAGTCCTCAACAAGTACTACCCCCCAGACTTCGACCCATCCAAGATCCCTCGTGTTAAGGGCTCCAAGAATAGACAGTTTACAGTCCGTCTTATGGCTCCTTGCAACATGAAGTGCTACACATGTGGTGAATACATTGCAAAAGGAAAGAAATTCAATGCAAGAAAAGAGGATGTTGATGATATGAATTTCTTGGGGATTAGAATTTACAGGTTCTACATTCGATGTCCTGGCTGCATTTCAGAAATTTCATTCAGAACAGACCCAGCATCTACTGATTATGTGCTGGAAGCAGGAGCTCACCGCAACTTTCAGGCTTTGAAATTAGCAGAAGAACAAGCTGCTCGAGAAGCAAAAGAGGCCCAGGATGAAATTGAGTCAAACCCAATGTTGTTATTGGAGAACAGGACCCAACAGTCGCAGTATGAAATGGATTTGCTTGAAACTCTGGAAGACCTTCGTGATCAAAATGACCGACATGCAGGTATAGATTTGAGTGCAGTTGCTGGCAAATATCAAAAAGAGAGGGAGCTTACTGCTGAACAGCTGGAAGAACAAGAACGCATGGAGGCATACATTGCATTGGGCTACGAAATGATTGAAGGAAAACTGGTGAAGCGTCTCAAAGATGAAGACTTAAGTGATGAATCACCGATAAAGAAAGTAAAGGTAGAGGGATCTGATTTTCTTACAGAGGGAAAGCCCATGAACCCCATGAAACATCAAAATTCTTTGAAAGCCAAATTGAATGGAGTGGTAAGAAAGAAATCGCAAGCTTCGGTGGTTACATCTAGAGTCGAGAAAGAACAACTCACATCAAGTATTTCAATGAATAATTCTATTAGTATTCCTGATCCAGACAGAATAAAGATGCCTCCCCCATCTCGCATTCGACGTCTAGTTCAAAATATCTCAAAAGACTCCTCCAATTCAACTTTTTACAATTCAGCTTCATCAAGTCAAGGTTCATCAATTTCAATTCCTATTACTGAGTCTCCAAATGAAAATTTGACAACAGTTACAGCCTCTACTTTGGGTCCGGTGCATGGTCATGTTCAATTGAATCTTGCTGAAATTACTTCAGAAGACCAAGGTAAAACACTCGGTAGTTCTTCTTCTAATGATGCATCTAAAAGTTGTACTCCCAGTTCCAGCAGCTTATCTTTACTTGGGCAGTATTCTGATTCTAGCTCTGGGTCAGAGGAAGATTGAAATATAATCATGGTTGCGTCACAAAAACGATGTAAATTTCTTTGCTGAGTTGAATTCTGCTATAATAATTCATGTTGGTTATTTTTGGAATATGTATCCCCAATAATTTATATTTTTAAATGCATCCAACTACTATTGATGTTGTGTAATGAAGAAAGAGAATAATATTAACTAGTGCCTGTCCCTGTTATGTGTTTAATGGTGTCTGATACTGAATAAGCGTGTAAAAATGTATTCAATGTTTTATTAACCTTTGGAGTGCTTTGAAGAGGATAGTTCTCTCGCTTGTCATAGGAACTTTGTTCGCTTCAAGGTCGGATAAGATTCCCTAGCTCTTCTCGAGCGTGTTCAATTCATTGACACATCCGTAAGACGAAACGTTCTTTCAAGTGTATATTGTGCTAAGAACTTTCAAATTAACAGCACAAGAGGTGAGAATGTTGTTTAAGTTAAACAGTTAGGCTTTATTTGCCATTTTCCTATATATTTTTTGGAGAGTTTGTGAGTGTGGTAAGCTAAATCATTATGTGCGCGCATTTACCATGCGTTGTTTCTTAACAATTTGTGTTTCTTAGAGGAAGTTGATAATTTTTTGGTCAAAAAGATTCTTTGATGGCGGGATGCGTCTTTTCGTAGTATTTTTTTATTTTTGACGTTGATCTGCTCACTTGATAGAATGTTACCTTTACGCTATGACGAATATAAACTTCGATTTTGTTCAAGATCTCCTATTGCTCTGATAAAATCGTTTTCACTGTCAGCGTCTCTCGAGGATTACGTTGTGTTCCTGAGCATTGCTGAGGCAGGGCAGAGGGCAAGTGGATATCTCGTGTTCCTCCATGGAAACTACTGATTCTTGGTGGTAAACAAAGTATCTCCTGAAATAACAACTCCTACCGGAGGATGTGGTTTGCGTGGCCGACTGGTGAGGGTACCCACCTGCATGCGGAAGGCCCGGGATCGTTCCCCGTAGCTGTCTCCGTTTATTATTTTGTCCCCGACCATTTAGAGCTAGAAAAACATATCCAACAGTTGATTCGTTGGACGCTTGGCATAAGATACACCTCAACCACGCTCATCGGCACGCCTCTACGAGCCTCGACTTCAAGTTGCAGCACAGAGGATGGGGATCTCGCTTGAAGCATCACTTATTCTTTGAAAATCTTATCGATAAGCACCGTCACAATTCATAAGATGTTAACATTAAGAATTTAAAACCCAATGTATATCTACTGTATGTAGTTCATTTATTTATTTTATTTGAGCTTAGTTTTGTACTTAGATAGCCTTTTTTTCTTGTCTTGTAGGATTAGTCTGTATTCCACGGCACCGACCTTTCGCTCAAATGTCTAAAATTCTGTTTTAATTTTTAATACAAACACATAAGTTCATCAATTAATTTTATCAACAAAAACAGGATCGCACTGTCAGCATTCAGTCAGGCATCGTAACTTAAACTTTATGTACACCTGTAGTTGATACCTTTGTTATAGCCATTAATTTCCTCTGAAACAGACATATGCAACAGAGGGACATTCCAGAGTTTTTTGCCCATGTGCCAGGGTTGTTAGAATAATTTTACACGAGCCACTCTAGGTCGTCCTAGACTTAGACTTAGATCGAGGGCCAGCGTTTGGCTGGGGCCTTTGTAACGGCCTTCAATTCCCTCCAATACACACGCACATACAACAGGATGGCATCCCAGAGTTTTTCTCCTGTGAACCAGGGTCATCCAAACTAATTCCTCTGGGGCCACCCTGAGCCATTCCATGCAAATGGACCATCCAATTTAGGGCATCATTGGAAGATCCTCTATGATCGCAAGCAGTCAACATCTTAGAAATGCGGAAATCGACTGCTGCGTACGGGACTTGCCGGTAATAGGTGAATATATAGATTTGAAACGAGGGCTATTCGAAAGAGGTTGTTTCGTGTGTGTTGTTGGTTACGAGTGACGTTGTGATTAGTGCGGTGGTGTGCGGAATTTTGCTACAGAGAAACAGTTAACAAGACTACTTCTACCCTTTGACCCAATTAAACTGCTAGAAATCTATCGGCATTCACGTCCATCGGCATCACGTCCATCGGCATCACGTCCATCGGCATT
>VCRD01001966.1:0-32084 GCA_006783055.1 Trinorchestia longiramus
GGCAATTTTGGCGATGTGTTAGCAATATTAGTGGGGAACACAAGGCAATTTTGGCGATGTGTTAGCAATATTAGTGGGGAACACAAGGCAATTTTGGTGATATGCGAGCAATATTAGCGGGGAACACAAGGCAATTTTGGTGATATGTAAGCAATATTAGCGGGGAACACGAAACAATAATAGCGACATGTGGTGACTATTAAGAACACTACACTGTCAGCCACCACCACAGGACCAAGCAAGTTACACGCACGTCTCATTGAAACTTTCATTCGAAAGTGAAAGAAGAAATTCAATATTTCCAGAATCCAAAAATTTCTTTGAACTTTGACAAGAATTCGACAAGTCGTTAAATTTTCCCTCAACGTGAATACCATTAACAAATTCTAGTAATTTCTCACCTTGATCCTGAACATATGATTCTGCATTGCACTGTGTATACTCATAGGTCTAAACTGGCATGTCTGAGACTGAACAGAGTGCTGCATCTTACGTCGTTCTGAGTCCCTTCTTGCTATCGCAGTCTTGTGCTCACATCATCCTTGTTTGTTGTGTTGGAGCTGTTGTGTGACTATCACACATGAGATGTGCTCTGAACACAGAGATGAGCGCACAAGTTGTGTTCAGAACACAGAGATGAGCGCACAAGTTGTGTTCGGAACACAAAGATGAACGCACAAGTTGTAGTTAGAACACAAAGACGAGCACATAGTTTGTGCTCTGGACACAAATATGAGCACTCAAATTGTGCTCTGAACACAAAGACGAGTACATAACTTGTGCTCTGAACACAAATACGAGCACAAAAATTGTGCTCTGAACACAAAGACGAGTACATAAGTTGTGGTCTGAACACAAAGACTGGTACATAAGTTGTGCTCTGAACACAAAGACGAGCACTTCAATTCTGAGCAAAAAAGACACGTATATTATGTGAAGTGCGTTACAAAGTGCAAGGTGTCTCACAACCAAGAAATTCTACACTTCAAGACGAGGGTTTTGTGTGTACAATCCTAGACTGCATCCAAGTGCCTCTCTGTGCCCCCAGCTCACGACTTACAGTTATATGACTAGGCTATTTTCAGCTGCGTGAACGTTAAGAAATACGAGAATTTGGTTTCAGCACGCAATGAACATTAAAAAATAAAAGTTTGTTTTCACACTGGCAATGAACGTTCAAAAATGAGAAGTTTATTTCGCACTGGCAATGCGTTCATAAATATGAGAAGTTTATTTCGTCCCGGCAATGCGTTCATAAATATGAGAACTTTATTTTCATAGTGGCAGTGAGTTCATGAATGTGAGAATTTTATTTTCATACTGGCAGTGAACATTCAGAAATATGAGAACTTCATTTCCATACTGGCAGTGAACATTCAGAAATATGAGAACTTCATTTCGATACTAGCAATGAACATTCAGAAATATGAGAACTTCATTTCCATACTGGCAGTGAACATTCAGAAATATCAGAACTTCATTTCCATACTGGCAGTGAACATTCAGAAATATGAGAACTTCATTTCGATACTAGCAATGAACATTAAGAAATATGAGAACTTCATTTCGATACTAGCAATGAACATTCAGAAATATGAGAACTTCATTTCCATACTGGCAGTGAACATTCAGAAATATGAGAACTTCATTTCGATACTAGCAATGAACATTCAGAAATATGAGAACTTCATTTCGATACCAGCAATGAACATTCAGAAATATGAGAACTTCATTTCCATACTGGCAGTGAACATTCAGAAATATGAGAACATTATTTCTACAGGGGCAACGATCAATCAGATGCATGTAGCAGCTGCATCTACGTGCGCTCGTTAGAATATTTAAAAAATTTAAAAACAAAACACAAATCTTTCTTCAATTGTCTCAAAAAGCGATTTGAAATTTTTGGTAATTATTTCTTTGAATTGAATGGGGGTGAGAATGTAAATATTAAAACTTACATAGTTTCCTCGGCATAACTACAGACATAAAGACAACTGTAGACATGAAGACATTACTACAGACATAAAGACATAACTACAGACGTAAAAGCATTACTACAGACATAAAGGCATTACTACAGACATAAAGGCATTACTACAGACATAAAGACATAATTAAAGGCATCCAGACATAATGACGCATCAACTGAATTATGTGACACTTTGATCTGCATAAATCATGACAGAGACTCTATTTACATGAGTGACATGTGCCCTGCTGTTTGGGACTTAGTAGAGTGTTTACTTAGGAAAAGGAGAACTGATGCTTGATGAAGACAATTTCTACACGTGAAATCAGGCTTCAAACTCTGATCTACTTGCGTTATTTTTACGAACGTCATTGTGCTAACTTTAGGACTCCAGTCCGACAGCATTCCTGGGCTAAATTACCGTACAGTAATACTGGGAATTACCGTATTACTGTACGGTAATTCACCGGTGGTTCACAGTTAGTACTGTGAACTACTGTACATTAATACTTTGAATTACCGTACATTAATACTGTGAAATACCATGCAATAATACTGTGAATTACCGTACATTAATACTGTAAACTACCGGACATTAATACAATGAACTACCGTACATTAATACTTTGAATTACCGAGCATTAATACTATGAATTACCATACATTAATACTGTGAATTACCATACATTATTACTGAGAATTACCGTGTATTAATACCGTGAACTATCGTACATTAATACTATGAATTACCGTACATTAATGCTGACAATTACCGTACATTAATACTGAGAATTACCGTCCATTAATACTGTAGGTTACCGTACATCAATAATGTGAATTACCGTAAATTAATACTGTAAATTACCGTACATTAATACTGTGAATTACCGTACATTAATACTGTAAATTACCGTACATTAATACTGTGAATTACCGTACATTAATACTGTAAATTACCGTACATTAATACTGTGAATTACCGTACATTAATACTGTAAATTACCGTACATTAATACTGTGAATTACCGTACATTCTACTGTACTTGTTCATGAGTAAAAATTATGTTCGAAGTCGGAAAAAACTTGTGGGTGTCCGAATTGAAGCAGAACATCACTGCATTGCCTCCAATCATCTTTACAAATGAATAAAAACGATTATTGCTATTAAGTCTGAAAATCCATCGAACAGAAGTGGTAAACTAGAAAACTTTTACGCTTACTAACTTTTATCATCATTACTTTCATTGACATCACCAGCAACCAGATCCTCTTACTCTTCGCCTAGGCCAGGGTTTCTCGATCTTTGATGGTCCATGCCCTCCTCCACACACATTCACACCAAACCACCTAACATTCGTGGCCCCCTGCCTTCAATAAGTTCAGTATTCGCACTTTTTATGCATCTTCCTGTGGCTCACCAGTCGAAGGCCCGCTGCCACAAGAGGACCACTGGTCCCTAGTGGAANCTGAAAATCCATCGAACAGAAGTGGTAAACTAGAAAACTTTTACGCTTACTAACTTTTATCATCATTACTTTCATTGACATCACCGGCAACCAGATCCTCTTACTCTTCGCCTAGGCCAGGGTTTCTCGATCTTTGATGGTCCATGCCCTCCTCCACACACACTCACACCAAACCACCTAACATTCGTGGCCCCCTGCCTTCAATAAGTTCAGTATTCGCACTTTTTATGCATCTTCCTGTGGCTCACCAGTCGAAGGCCCGCTGCCACAAGAGGACCACTGGTCCCTAGTGGAAAAACACTGGTTTATTTTTATGCATCTTCCTGTGGCCCACCAGTCGAAGGCCCGCTGCCACAAGAGGGCCACTGGTCCCTAGTGGAAAAACACTGGCTTAGACAACTGGTGAAACAAGTACAACACTTGAGGCTAAACTTCGATAGTTCATTTGTTTGCAGGAGGTTCGATAACGACATCGAAAACGAGTGGTCGTGGGGAAGCGCTTTGGTGCTCCAGCATGACCACCATTTAAATAAAATATTTTAATCTAAAAAAATAAAATTATGCATGGCGTTGTGGCGCACTTGCTAACATCATCAAGGTGAGAAAGTAGTGGAATTATGAACAGAATTTAGGTAATTATACCCACGGACTAATTTCGATTGAATGATGATCACAACCTCTTTTGTGTACGACAAGTGTCAGATGTTCTCATATGCAGTGCCTGTAGAACTGCCAAGTTGCAACAAATGCCATCAAACAAGCGTGGTAGACATCAACGACCACATCAAGCATGGTAGACATCAACGACCACATCAAGCGTGGTAGACATCAACGACCACATCAAGCATGGTAGACATCAACGACCACATCAAGCATGGTAGACATCAACGACCACATCAAGCATGGTAGACATCAACGACCACATCAAGCATGGTAGACATCAACGACCAGAAGCAAAAGATTACTAATGCCATTGCCACCACTGCCGAGGTTATGTTACAGAGAACAGGATAAACCACGTGAAATATCAGGTTGTCCGGAAAGTTCATGCCGATTAATAAGTCGAAAAATGAACTACTAAAAATCACCACGAGCTTTCTGGACAACCCAATAGATAAATCTATGAAAAATATTGTAACATAATGAATTTATATTGTTTTTTGCCTGAATGAAGAGTCAGGCAAAAAACAACATACATTCATTATTTTACAATAATTTTCACAGATCTATGTATTTCACGTAGTTTTGTTATAAACATTTTAAAGTGATAAGAGACTGGAAGGACGCAGTACATTTCGGGGTTTCACTCTCATTTGGAATGTTTTTTAAGTTAGGTTCTTGGAAAAAATTAAGTTAATGTCACATGATTTTGGTGTTCATTATAAAACTGAAATTAAAGAAGTATTTCATGAGTTTATCGTTCTTTTTCGCTTTTGATGCGCGTTAAAGGAAAGAATCTTAAGGAAAAGTTCAGAAAATAATCGTGCAGGAATAGCTTTGAAGATACTGAAGTGAATTACCACTCGTACAATTCGTCGTGGATTTCCACGTTAGACGGCTACAAGAAAAAACTATGATACTAAAAACAACATTCAATTTTTAGGTGATGAAATGTAAGGTACGCTCAGTTCCGTAAAAGGAATTAAGTTTAAAACAAAAAACGTTAAATATTCTACTCTATTAAATAATCTATTAAAAAATAGAAACCAGGGTTATTAAGTAACCATGAGTTGTGCCTTTGACATAAGGTTGAAAATTATTGTTGTTATGAACAACAGGGATATGGTCTAGAGGAAAATCCTGACACGGTAAATTCTTTCAGTGTGCAAATTTGAGAACTTCATTTCCATACTAGCAATGAACATTCAGAAATATGAGAACTTCATTTCAATACTGGCAGTGAACATTCAGAAATATGAAAACTTTATTTCTACTGGGGCAACGATCAATCAGATGCATGTAGCAGGTGCATCTACGTGAGCTCGTTAGAATATTTAAAAAATTAAAAAAAAACAAATCGTTCTTCAATTGTCTCAATGAGCGATTTGAAGCTTTTGATAATTATAAATTATCACGGTAAATTCTTTCAATGTGCATTCAATTGTTGTTCTCAAGAAACAAGTACAACTTCTGGAAGATTAATTTAATGGACTTTTTCCTTTAACTTTTACCCCAGTGAAAATGACTAAGGTATTCAAAAAAGTGTACCAGCAGGGTAGTTAGCTATAGAATTAAATGGGGTTTAGAGACGTATTTTTCTATGAATATATCTATAACGACAACTTACGAAATAAAACTAGGTGGAAATACGTGAGCGATGAAAAGGCGTGCGTAGTATGATTAATAGTCAATGTGTTTTTTATGAATGATTCTATCGCAACAACTTACGAAATAAGACCAGGTGGAAATACGTGAGCGATGAAAAGGCGTGTGTAGTATAATTAATAGTCAATGCGTTTTTTTATGAATAATTCTATCGCAACAACTTACGAAATAAGACCAGGTGGAAATACATGGGCCATGAAAACGCAAATGTAGTAATGTATAATAAGTCCTGGATGATATAAGCGCTGTCTCTTCACAGACCGCTAGTAATGGCCTCTGTTTGAAATGTCTATGTGAGGAAATCCCACGGCGTGACTGCAATGCACGAGCCTGGCAGCAGACTTTTCGTCTCACAAGGAAAAATGGATCTCATGAGGCCAGAAATAAATGAAGACATGCTGGTTATTTCCACTGATGTGTTTGGACTGGCGCGTGCTGGTGAGGAGAGACGATGCGAGTTGTATGATACATGCTCCTTGGGTCATGGGCGATGATTGTGTGTGTAATTCTGAGCAGGAGCCTCCACTGAAAGTTATTTGAACCAATTTCAGCGCAGGAGAACATGAAACTCATAATCAAGGCCCCTAAATAGACCACAGAGGGCCTCTTTTGTTTAAGTAATGAGATGATTTGCTTTCTCACGTCGACGTTGACGGATTTTGTATTCATGACAACTCGCTAATGTTCCATGCAGCCGTGGCCGCAGCTGCAGTTCAGTCTGCGCGAGGCATAGGCAGGGTAGAAATGACATGGGCATCTCTTTCTTGCCTGTTCTACTTATTACATAGACTCGTGAATCAGCCCTGGATGTCCCTGAAGAGCAAAGTTTATGAACAACGTCCTCAGTTAACGTTGATAGACGAGAAAGTGTACGAGAAATCAAGATACTCCACGAGTCTAAAATATTTCCTGCACAGATGGACATCACGGTGACAACTGGAAATATTAAGGTAGTAGACATTAAATTAGGTGACACCTAAATAATGATTTGCAATCATAAGTGGAAATCTGCATGGGTTTAGGTTAGGTAAATTCTCCAAACGATATTTTCTAAGAAACTTCTGAGAAAAGTTTTCAGCTTCAATTTCCGTGGTGAATTCTCAGTACAAGCATGCTGTTAATTCTCGGCGGCTGTAAATATATCTTTTGACCAGTACAAAGCTTTCTTGATGCAGCCACTTTCCATAAAAAAGCATCACACGCCCACACGAAATATTCTGTAGAAATCTGCAACTATGATTTCATTGGTTAGCTTGAAGTTTTATTGTAAATCTTTACAGGAAATACAAATCGAGAACCTTCAAAACATCCTCAAATAAAAACTACAAATATCTTCAAAGAATTATTCATCATCATACTAATCATTGTTAGATTTCATCATTCAGGATATGAAAGTATGATATTTATTCACAGAAGTTTATGGTCATAATAGATTCAGCAGAATACCAAGAGATAGCTTCCCAATCATTGCTGAACCACCCCCAAAGCTTATTAACAGAAAACATGCAATTTAAATAATACAATTTCCGTAGGTACATGATTGCAGTTATTTTTAGAGAACACAGTTAACGATGGCTCATCTGAATTCAAAACATTTTCCCCAATTTCTCGGCCGTCCAATTTTTACAACCATAACGCAATTTTTATCATATTTCAGTGTAGAACGTTCATCAGGCATTTTGAAATGACAGCCAGTGAATGAACATAGACATTTTCAAGTTCCTGTCCTACAATGCGTGGGGGAAATCATGGTGAAAATGAAAATAAATTCATGCTGACATCACCGTTATGGATCACTTTAATACAGGGGTCGGCAAACTTTTTTACCCGTCGACTCCTTCATAGGATATTTGTGTTTACATCGACCCCCTCCATGCACACACACATACAAATAGGTGAAAAAAATATCAAACCCCTATTGACATTTTTGATGACCAAAAATAAAGAGAAATGTTATAAACCATCGACCCCAAGGGGTCGATATCGACCACTTTGCCGACCCCTGCTTTAATACTTCAAGCCTGCACTTGGTTTTGAAGTTTAGAGGTTCCAGTGTTGACTGTTATTTGCACTCACTACTCGCATTTTATGACGCTGCACTGCCTTGTTTACAATGGTTGATTGACATCATTGTAGTAGTGTGTGATCCTATAAATAATCCAACTATTTTTTGCACAAATGCTCGTGCTGAACATTTGTAATATATCCTTTTTGGTTCTGATAGATCACTCGTTAGTCATTTGGAACACTGTGGAAACCATAATATTTCTGTTCTCAATTATTGATGAAAATATCTCAGATAAAACATCAGCATATGCAACCAAGAAAACACATGTTGAATAATCACAAGGTGTTCACATCATTCTCACAAACAAGACTCTTGTTTGTGTGATGCAGCTTATACCTTCAGTAACTTACGTAATTGTGACGGTAAACATTAAATAGATGTAACTGCATTGCTACACGTGTGGGCGTACAGCAGGGTTTTTGTATCGCATATGAATTTTTATATAAATTAATATTGCACTTCACACATTGACACAAATGAACACCAGTTAGCCCAATGTACACCAGCTGGTCGTAATGTACACCAGCTGGACGTAATGTACACCAGCTGGTCGTAATGTACACCAGCTGGTCGTAATGTACACCAGCTGGTCGTAATGTAGACCAGCTGGTCGTTATGTACACCAGCTGGTTGTAATGTACACCAGCTGGTCGTAATGTACACGAGCTGGTCGCATAGAGACACTGAGAATCTCTCTCTCGTCTCCACGGAGTAGATGATCAATCATTTTTATTTAAGTTTTAAAGAGATAGGAAAGAGTTTTAGAAAGTGGCTCCATTAAATCGGAGCTCGTTACGGGAATTTTCTTGGTGATTTTCCCCTAGTGATTAATTAGCTCAGGTCAGTAACTGGAAGCAGTAACTGTAACAGTGCACGCTCCACTGTGATAGTTTCTTGTGACTGTAACAGGAATGTTTTCTTATGTTGAGAGGATATGGTGACTACAGGCAGAATGTTTGTTTATGTTGACAGATATAGTAACTACAGGCAGAATGTTTGTTGATGTTGACAGGATATGGTGACTACAGGCAGAATGTTTGTTTATGGTGACAGCATGTAGTGATGACAGAAGAGTTGTTGGTTTATGTTGACAGATATAGTGACTACAGGCAGAATGGTGGGGTATGTTGACAGTATGTTGTGACTAGACAGAATGTTTACTCATGTATGACAGCTCATATCGACTGTCAGCGCAAACATTCAACATACACAAACTACGATTTATCGCTCACACGTTCTGTAAATTGAACTCTCTGGAATTGCAGCGCAGACAAATTAAAGCGCTAGCTCCAAGCTGTTTTCTTGATGATTGGTTCATGAAAATATTCATGGGTCCAACAGAGGACATCAATTTAGTTCCTGTGCTGTCTGCAATTCAATGACTGTGACTGATGTCAGCTTGAACCCTCACGACAGTTGGGGTGACTGCAACAAGGTGAAATTGTTCATTAAAACTCTCACGGATTGACAAGTTTGTTGAAGCTGTTACAGGAACCGTTTTGTGTTGATTTAATAAAAGGGTCAGTTGTACCTCAATTAAAGTAAGTTAATGCCAACATTAATATAAATATATAGGCTATTTACAAAGGTATTTGTCTCGTCAGTATTATTGTGGCTTTTATACAGTTATTTTGTTTAGGAAAGACGCACGATTTTTGTATTGTCAACAAATGTATTTCCACCATCTTTGGAGTTTAATTATTAGGGATTTGCAAATACAATGTCAATGCATACGTCATGCATTAACTTTATTGCAATATTTTTCTCTTTTTTCAGTTGTTGGTACATTACCTGGTCAAACAAAGGTAGGCATTCTAACCATTATCACCACTCTAGGAAATACATGCACATATTTCAGCTACTAACAGCACTGTGATAAATACATTTGTGGACCAGTTCCAGTAACCTTTATTTTTCTCTTGCTGTTTATTGCACATGATGTGCAGTGATTTTTATATAGAAGAGATATATATTTTTTATATCATATATATACAATTCAACAATTTACTCAAAAGAAAAACCAATGTTCATAAAAATGTATGCTTTCAATTATATTATTTTTCACAGGTCAGAAAATAAACACTTGGAAACAAAAGTATTCAGGGGCCGGTTGGTTTCCGATAAAATTTGTATATGAGACACACTTCAATTATGTAAATAGCCTTGAACATAAATGATTTGTAATCATGCGTACAGAACTGAAAAAACTTTTAATAAATGATTGAAGATGATAAAAGCAGATTGTGTTTTAAATTTATCTCAACGGAGCGCGATCACTCCTATAACTACAAGGTGTCTCAAAAAAATGTACTCACCCTTTAACCGTTGCTAACATGCTGTCTTCTTTGTGTTGCAGGTGTGAGGTTCGAACCTTTGCGAACATGATTCTTTAATCACATTTAATCATGTTCGCAAAGGTTCGAACCTCACACCTGCAACACAAAGAAGACAGCATGTTAGCAACGGTTAAAGGGTGAGTACATTTTTTTGAGACACCCTGTATTTCTCAGTGCTGTTTTTTGTCACAAACTGTGTTTTAAGAAGAAAAAAAAAAGTTTGGGTACCATTTTGAATAATTTTTCATGCATTAATTGGAAATGAGCATGACTGATATTTTGAGGTCTCATATACAGACTGAACATATATATTCGCACAACTAAATTTTTGTAACTTTTCAAAAATTCCGAACCTTCGTTCGGAGTTAGGAGAAATAGAGCACTCAGTAAACATGTATATAACAAATTAAATATACAGGACTCAGCAACCTTTCATTGTGAGAACAAAATCAACGGAGCGAAATTCGACACGGGACGAAAATATTTGGCCAAAACTAATGACATTTATCAGTATTTGGTCGCGTAACTCTTGTTTATAATAATATGAAGACAGTCATCGTAATTTGGAACAAGCTTTTGACACTTAATTTGTGGTATTTTGCGCCTACTCTTCCATGTAAATGATCTTCAAACAAACAAGGTTGTTTAGATTTCTTTTTGCGTTTAACAGCTCTTAATATTCGTCACATTTAATTATCACATTTTTTATCAGAACGCCGGCGTTCGTCACAAAATAAGATCAGAACGCTAGCATTTGTCGCAGAGAATGTTTCCACCAACACACTACATTCCCCAAAGACTTCTTCTCCCTTGACTTGTTCTCACTTGAGGGAAGAGGCGAGAGAGGTGGGAGAGGTGGGAGAGGTGGGAGAGGTGGGAGAGGTGGGAGAGGCGGGAGAGGTGGGAGAGGCGGGAAAATAAAGCCACCTCACAACTGACGATTGCGAGGCCCATTTCCAGATTTAATCGCTGGAAGGAAATTAAAAATTTTCCTTCAGATTACCTGCGACGCGTACTCGATTAATGTCCTGATTGATCGTCGGTAAGGAAGGCAAAGCAGGATTGCAACGCTGGGATTGCGTTGGGATTTTAAGCCACATTGCGTGATTGCTACAATCTGCTACATTAGCTTGTTGCACTCTGGTAGGATAGCGTACGTACGTTTTGCTGTACCAGAGAAGAAGAATTTGTAAAAACTTGGTGAAAATTCGTTCACAAGCATGGGCATACATTTGTAAATGCCACGGTCGCATTTCAATAACTTTTTCACGAAAATAAAGAGGGTTGAAAATTAGTTAGCGATTTGATTTTCAATTGGAGACTATGTCTTACAGCAAGGATACCGACTGCCTTGGCAAATGAAAAGAATAAAGTAAAACTTGACGTGGAAGGTTGAGAAGGTACGCTAAGAATATTACAAAACAAAACAAGAAGGAAAATTCGCAGGCAATACGGTGTATTTGATAGTGAGTGCATGTGAAATAGAGGACAGAAAGTCCACTAGGTCAACATTCAGTTAAGAACTACTCTAGTTCAAGCACCCCCACACAAACCTAGAGGGTGTCTATAAAGTCTCTTTACCATCTCAAATATTTATTTCAGATGCAATTGATCAGATATTTTATTTACATTTATTTTATTGTATTCACTGTATACTAAAGTTTTTAATCACATTTTGTATTTGTGTATTTCAGGGATTCTGTTGGTGAAAAAGGTGCTGCTGAAACTTTATGAGAAACTTTTATAAGAGACTTTATAGACACCCTGTATAATCCAATATCATATACATACCTGAGTGCACTCGGTTTCACCTTCCTTTGAGGTCTGCCAGAATTTCCCCTTCCACAAATCCTGGCATCGTTTATTTCCCTCACTTCTGAGTTCATTACCCTGTTCTTCTCGTGGATTTCATTACTCAGTGTCCCCCAGCTTCTGAAGAGCTCGACGCTGATGCATTGGATGCGTCGTCTTGGCATCAACGAAGCACTTGTCCAGATGCACTGATGTCGTGCATCTTGATTGCATCTCCACGAGTTCGGCAAACAAAGATAATTTATTCAATGAAATTTTTGTTTTTCACTCTTAAATTTTAGGCTTCGTTGCTTATATTTATGTTTTTTTTTTTGGTTTGCAGCACCGAGCAGCAGGTGAGCTGAGGGACAAAGGTTTTAAGTCCTCAATTACAATTTGAATTTTCCCCTCAATTACTACTGCAATAAACGGTTCCATTGCTACATATAACAGAGCTTCCTTTCAATTAATTCACGCGTTTTGATACAGTCGTTCATTAAATTTATCTCCATTGAACAAGAATTATGTGTATTGAATTCGCCAAGATTTCATCGATCTATGAAATTTCGTTACACTTTGTAGTATGAAAATGCGTGTGTGAGACGAATTTGAATTGCTTGAGGTTATTTCGATGTGTGATTATTTTGAAGTACAAAATTAAACTGGGCTTGTAACCTGGAGCAAACAAATACGAATATACATTAAAATCTGTTAGAATTATTTAGAATCTGCCAATATCTATTAAAATCCTTTTTATTAAGATCAATCACTTTCTATTAAGATCTATCAGAATCTCAAGCAGTGATTAAAATTGTCCAGATTCTATCAGAAACTATTAAAGTCCATCAAAATACAGCAGAAGGTACCAACTGTCGTCACATACGACGTGTCTGACGATCAATTAACTGAACATACAAGTTCTCCTGAATACAACACCTCCCTGGATTTGGTTTCTGTACAACAGTCATGGCTTCAGAGCTCTGAATGCGCGCAGATTTCGTAGTCATTGTAATGCAATTGCAGTTCAGTTCCAACCAGAGACTGCAGGAGGCAAACTGGATCACAGATATGCATTCATCTGGTCATGTAAATACAGTATGTTCGACTGAACGCATGTTTGTAGCCTTGTTCATTTTCATCAGGATATTTAGTTGTTTTTTGAAATATGGTATTTTCTCTAATTACTTTTTGGCGCTTTCGGGATACCCCTCGCAGATTGCTCTCTTTGTTCTGGATGAGTTTCTTTCTTTAATTTTTCTGTGTTCAATTCCTTTAAGTTCATAGAATCTTACTACTTTAGTGCAGCTAGTGCAACTTAATTTGATCTAAAGTTTTGAGATTTCACTTGTGATTTAATTATTTTCAGGGACTAAAGACTGAAACGAAACAGCATAAAAACTTTCTACAATTTGCATTGAGAGCTATTGAAAGTTGATTTAAATGTATTATCCAAATGGAAATATAGAAATAAATTCCCCTGATTTATTTGTACAGCAACCAATTAGCTCTTGTATTTACGGAAGAACACGATGATCCCTTCGGAGTTTTTAGTTCTGCTTAATAATATTCTATTTTAGAAATACGTTGATGAAAAACGGTTCAATGTATGGAACTAATTAGTTACAGGAGCCAAATTTTATTCTTTCACTGTATTTAAGGTTTCCGAAATTCAGCGCAATCGGTTCAGTATCCTTGATACCATTTCACCAATCATGTTCGATTTAGACAATCTGGAATTTTAGTACCAGACATAAAAAATACTGCTCAAGTACAAAAAAATGCCATCGGAGGCGCCATTTCTGTAAGGTTTTACATAATATCTTAAACTGAACAAGCAAAATAGAGACAACTGTTTTTCAACTACTACTGAAAAAGAAGAGCAAGATCTTAACAAGACAAAGGCAGGACCCTGGACTGATGTTCTTTAAACAGGTTGTTCTCGGGGGGTGGGTCTGGCAAATAGGTTAACTTTGATCAAAGTTATACGACCGTTCGTTCATGACGAACATTGCACAAGTCTTGGAAAGGACGCATATGGTCGAAGGATTCCTAAATTGTGTCTACAAAAATTACTCAGTGACGAAGTAACATTGAGGCAGGGAGCAGTGTTAGACTAAAGCTTCACAAATACGAAGATTGTAGAGGCGATCAAGCTGTAATTGAATAATACTAAGATTCCAGAGCGAGAGAACTGAGAAGTTCTACCGTAAGTTACAAACTTCTTTCCAGATTTGGCTATGTTGTAGAATCGAGAATAAATATCAGGATGTATTACTTTTATATAACAAAGATATGAGAATACGTAGGGTCTGTGTACGGCGTTGTAGGCATAAACAAATTGTACGAAAAAAGAGTGTGTTGCTGTCAAGTGTGTGGTTGCATGTCGCTAACTGAAAATTTACTTACTAAATCCCTGGTCATCAAATCAAGAAAATGCAATAAATAAGGTACATATATTCCAGGCATTTTCTCAGAGAAATTTATCTACCTCGTTTCCATACACTAAACCGAAATAAATCGTTAAAATGTTATATCTATCATGACGACCTCGTTTAATGGACCAAAAATATTCAACACTAGCAATATGACAAATGTTTATTTAAGAATCCGACTACTTGCCTGTAATGGTGGAAGGCAGAATTACCAACCAAAATTAGTACGATGGAAGGCAGAATTATGTGATTTGAAATTCCTGGGATTTTTGCCTCTGCGTAGCGGCATTCCCGCTAGCTGTAATTAGCAAGCTAGACTCTCTTCATTCCTCGTCACAAATTACGAGCCTACCTACTTGCCACTGGTCAAGCCTAACTTGTGAGCTCAAGGAAAGCTAATTGCATGAGACTTGTGCATTTCAACGCTTAACTCACCGTGCTTACTTCACTTCTTCAGCTGTGATTGATTGTTCTCCTGTGTTCACATCGCCTGTTCACCTATGTTTATTTGTTCTCCTGTGTTCACTGTGCGCACGCTTGTTCTCATGGTTTACACATTTGTTTTGCATAACTTTTAAACGGCATTGAGTCATGGGAAAAAAATAATGTTCATGGGATGAGTTTCGTGTCTTTGCAGACTTGATATACCCAACTAATGGAGTGAGTAAAGCATTCAGACCTCTGAGTTCTCTGTGTGTTGTGGCAGCAGAAAATGGAAAGAAAAATGAGGGAAAGTACCACTGGAGAAAAAAATTACTTTGATGCAATCTGGTTAAACATTCTGCGCCAACTTTTTATTGGTCAAACTAGTCAAACTTTTATTGAATAAGCTAGCCAAACTTTTATCGGCCAAACTAATCAAACTTTTATTCGCCAAACTAACCAAACTTTTATTGGTAAAACTAGCCAAACTTTTATTAGTCAAATGAGCCAAATTCCACGCAAGCTTACGGAATTTAACAAATTTGATTAAATCCCCAATGAATGAAACAAATGAAATGTTAGACAAATGATGATCGAAGATTAAAGAACGTCATGTATCTCACACACAACAGAAATTGGGGGAGAAACTTGAGGAGAAAGTAGGAGAAAAACTTGAGGGGAAAGTGGGTGAGAAACTTGAGAGGAAAGTGGGAGAAAAACTTGAGGAGAAAGTGGGAGAAAAACTTCAGGAGAAATTGGGGAGAAACTTGAGGGGAAAGTGGGTGAGAAAGTGGAGGAGAAGGTGGGGGAGAAAGGGAGAGTGTGAGTGGGAGTCAATGGGTGTGTGCACTCTTTCCAACACACCGGCGGGTGCGGGTGCTTGGTGGGACAAAATAATGTGATCACCCACACGTGCGGGTTGAGTTACCTTTTTTGATGGTATTTCTTCATCAGAGTTTTACGCTCTGCAAGAACCCAAGTGAGTGCGCAGTCATATTTTATTACATTTTTTGGTGGTGACTGTCTGTCTCAAAAAAGATCGACGTATTTAATATGGTGGAGGTGTTGCCTTACAGTATAGCAAAGCTTCATCATTTTCAAGTTATGTCAAGCTGTGGTCTTCACAAACGAGTGCTTTTACTCCAGTTCCTTCAACATTTCTATTTTTCGCCCTTTAGAAGCACACGATTTACAAATACTATCCAAGTACAGAAGCTTGTTTACCATTATTTTCTCTTTTTTTGACGTTTTTCAAGAGACTTTTTTCTTCACCTATTTCAAGTCATAAGAAGGGAAAATCAGTTCAGCTTTTGTATCACCAAAATCGTTTTTTCACCTTTTACTTCCTCACCACATTACAAAATTTTCTCGTTGGTTCGTCATGTTCCTCTACATTTTCGAATCACCCAGATAATTCCTTTGATTCTTCCTCGTTTCTCAATCAGACCACGACTGCCCTCACTTCCTCATGTTTTCCTGATTACCCTCAAACTTTCTTATTTAATTTTCTCATTAGTTCTTTTTGTTCCTCGTCTTTTAATGGGCCTCAGTAATCACCTTCGATTAATGGCCTGATTAGAGCTAATCTCCTTCGATTAGCAGCCTACCCAGCTGCAGGCCAGCTGGCACTTCCTTACTGGTCCAAGTTTCACAACAAAACCTTTAAGAAGCATGGCCTCTTTTCCACCACGATCAGAAAGTGTCACACGCACTTCGTGAGCTTTTCTTAGCTACTTCTGTGCCAAGTCATTACAACAACACAAAGAGTTTGGTCTTTCGAAAGTCCTCTAAGTCTCACACGATATTAAAATTTTGAGGAAAGTTTTTTCCAACTTTATATTGGTACCCGAGAAGGGCAAGTCAGCAAAAGAGTTTTTGTTGGGGGTGTTCTAAGTCTTAGTCATCAGCGTAGTTTTCAGGTCCAGCGATTTTAAATACGGTGAAAAACATTTAAAAAAACAGTCTTTTGTGTGACTGAAGCCGGCAAAAAAAAGATTGAATCACACAGAGGATGAATGATACGAGCGTCCACACATCGAGTTCGAGTGTGTGTGGGCGTACTAACTTTCTGTCTTTGTACTTGCTACCATTCTACCTTTCTACCATTCTAAATGTTTATCTTTACTATTTTACCATTCTACCTCTATATCATTCTAAATTTTTACCCCAACTCTTTAACTTATCTACTATTTTAAGTTTTTGCCTCACTACTGTTCTACTTGTCTACCATTCTTCCTACTATCTCACCTTTCTATTACTTAACCACACTGCTTTTCAACCATTCATTGAGTACGAGTGGCATAGTTGTATTCATGGTGTATTTTGCGTTCATGCGCCACTAAATCATTAATAAACATTCGTCTGGTGGACAGCATCTCTGCCCAATAACATTCCCCAATAACATTCTCTAAATGCTGTTTGTGAGCGCTCAAGCAAATTTTAGAGTAAATTCTCGTACTACTGAGATCGAAAAATTATTTCTTCACTCTTCATCCAGATTCCGAATCCAAGATATGCAAATTTCTGCTACTCATTGAACGCAAGTCTATTTACTTTTACTTTTCTTAGGAGTGAACTCTCCAGAGTTCAAACAATTCCAGCAGAGCATGAGCAATTCCCGGACGTCAGGCATGAACGTGAAATATTTTCCATCCAGAGCCACTTTTCCTCCACTGCCACGCCACATTCTGCCACTTTATTTTTTCAGTTCTACAGCACCACATGCTGCCATTTTATTTTGTTAGTGCCACAGCGCCACATTCTGCCACTTTATTTTTTCAGTTCCACAGCACCACATGCTGCCATTTTATTTTGTTAGTGCCTCGGAGCCACATTCTGCCACTTTATTTTTCAGTGCCACAGCGTAACATTCTACCACTCTACTTTTTCAGTGCCACGGAGCCACATTCTGTCACTTTACTTTTTCAGTGCCACAGCGCCACATTCTGCCACTTTACTTTTTCAGTGCCACGGAGCCACATTCTGCCACTTTACTTTTTCAGTGCCCCGGAGCCACATTCTACCACTCTACTTCTCAAGCACCAGTAAAATGGCCATTGATGATCTAATCCAGAGGCGGAGAACCGGCGGCCTTAAGGCCACATGCGGTCTTCTGAGTCATGAAGACCGTGGCTTGTTGAGAAGAAGTTTTTATGTTGTAAGGCAGTTTTATTTGCACCTCTGCATTGTTCCGTGGCTTGTTGAGAAGAAGTTTTTATGTTGTAAGGCAGTTTTATTTGCACCTCTGCATTATACATCTGGTACTCAAGAGCTGCATTTACGAGTTCTGCAAACGTTAGTCTTTTCTTTTCAGTCAGTTATGTCTAATTAGACACAATATTTCTTAACTATTATCAGTTGAAACTTAGCATTCATGGAATTTACGTTACTAACCTATAGTAAATGTAATATTTATAGCATTTCTTACATGCATAACTTGTCTACTTGCTCCGTTCACAATGTTTCGTTCACGTTACGTTCTCGTTTGGTTGCTGTTAAAGTCCACAGCTCCGCGTCCCTGTCTGTTACACATCATAGTTTTGTATCGCAGTGTTGCCGGTATTAAGGTTTTGTGAAGGCGATACGCAGTGCATTGGCATCAAATGTAGTGTTATTGAACAGTTATTGATATTTAGCATATCGCTCTAACTCAGAAAATAGTTGTCATCAAATAATTTATTAGTGCATTTCGAATTGAATAATGAGTTTCATTCTACCTCCTGTCATGTCTAAAAAATCGAAAATAACATTGAAAGAAGAAAACAGAGTCTTTAATGATGAATGGGAGTTACAATATTTTGTTGTGTCAGATAATGGCAAAATGCAATGCTTGCTCTGTGTCAACAATAAAGAAATTAATGCCAACAATAAAGAAATCCGATGCGCATCATCATTATAATACTCATAAGGACAATAAGTATCCCCAATTAGAAGGCGAGTCTCGAAGTATTGCATTAAAGAAGTTAAATGAGGGAAGGCAAAAACAAAAACTATTTTTTCATAAAGGGATACATCAAGATAAAGCTACAATTGAGGCCAGTTACAAAGTTGCATATTTACTTGGAAAACAAGGCAAGCCTTTTAGCGATGCAGAACTAATAAAGGACTGTATTATTGAAGTTGTACGTTGCTTAGATCCAGATAAGATTAACAAATATAAAAATATGCCTTTGTCAATATTATTATTCTCGACCAATACAGATCGCCAGCATGAATTGGCCCAAAACATAACAGATCAGTTGAAAGACGTAATCAAAAAAACACTACCTATTATTCAGTAGCACGATGAATCAACAGATGCAACAGATTCCGCATAAGTTTTGTATTTTGTTTGTGCAGTAACTGAGGAATTTGATGTCTATGAAGAATTGTTTGCTTTAGGCTCCCTTAAAGGGAGGACATAAGGAATTGATGTTTTCAACGATTTCAAAGAAAAATTTGGTGAAAAAAGTTTAAATTATATAAATATAGTGAGCGTGTGCACAAATGCTGCGCCATCTGTAACGTAAAAATGAAGGATTCGTTGCACATCTCAAGAAAGCACTTGAAAATCATAATGCTTTCATTTTCTTTCATTGTATTTTACACGAGCAAAATCTCTGTGCTAAATCTGTTATTCTCGATGACACTTTGAAGAACATTGTGGGTATAGTAAATTATATTCACACAAATTCTATGACACATCGCCAGTTCCGAGAAAAGTTCATGTTGGATGATGAGATCATCAGTGCAGATTTGTCCTACCATTCAAAAGTGCGCTGGTTATCACAAGATCTAGTCTTAGTGAAAATTTTGTCTTTACGTGAGAAAATAATTGAACTTTATCATGAAAACAATCAAACTGTGAATTATCACATGTTATTTTCATTCAAGATGCTGCCTTTCTGTGTATATCATGACAAAGCAGAACGAGCTAAATGTCTCACTGCAGGGTAAAATAAATCCATTTGCAAGATGTGGCAAAAAATTCAGGCATTTGATAAGAAGTTGTCTTTTCTTCGATCACTACTTGAAAAGTCGAATCTTTCGTTAAACTATTTTCCTGGATTAATAAAGGTAATAAATGGAAGGAATGAGGACACTGGTGAATCTTTTGTAAGATACGAGACACTTTTAGTAATACTGATCAAGGAATATAAAGGTAGATTAAAGGATTTTGAGAAGCATGAAATAACATTAAAGCTGGCTTTCCAAACATACATACTTGACTTTTCTGAAGCACCAGAAGAGTTCAAAATGGAGCTTATAGAGTTATCTGAAGATAAAATTGTTAAAGCACAATTCAATAATAAAGAAGATCCCGTAAAAATATGGAAGAGAGAAACAGAGTATCCTCGCTTTCGTAAACATGTACGTAATTTGATATTGTGCTTCTGTACAACATATCTCTATGAATCAACACTCCCCTACATGAGAAAAATAAAGAATGCTTTGAGGGCTCAGATAACAGATGAACGCCTTGAAAACCAACTAAAGCTCAAGACGTCCACATTAGAACCAAATATCTCAATGCTGGTTCAACAGAAGCAACCACAGAAGAGTCATTAAATGATTATAAAAGTAAATGAACAATACATTTTCTTTTTTCTTTTTAATGCGCTTTATAATTTTACGTAAATTATAAATGTAATTATGTCATCAATAGTTGCGGTACATAGAAACTTACATACAGGGTGTCTCAAAAAAATGTACTCACCCTTTAACCGTTGCTAACATGCTGTCTTCTTTGTGTTGCAGGTGTGAGGTTCGAACCTTTGCGAACATGATTAAATGTGATTAAAGAATCATGTTCGCAAAGGTCTTGACCCTCTTGCTGTGGCCTTTGAGAGGTGAAGAATGAAAAATTATATTTTTATGAGCGAGTGTCACAGCGAAGAGGAAAATCCGGAGGGAGTTTTGTAAGGAAATTGTTCATCGTTGTCTGATAAATTGAAGTGAAATTCAAAGGTAAAGGAAAGAGGAAGGCTGTTGGGACTTTGATAAAGCTGGAGCAATGAATTTTCATAGTAAAATGAAGATTCTCAATAAAGATTCGAATTTTTGCTGAACATTTCATACCGTAACCCTAAACCTTATTGACCAAGTTGTCGGATTAGAATGTTGAACTCTATTGAAGGATCCCTTGAAAAGTCACGACATTTGATTTTTTTTCTATGGCAGAATACAAGGAAGGTTTCACAGGCAGGATTTTGGGACCAGGTAACTGACTGCGAGCCAGTTAAATCTAGGAAAAATTCTAAGTAAGAATACAGTTCAGAAACTATTTAATTAAGTAGATTTTTAGTAAAAAGTCATGGAAAAATTAATCTGTTTCATGCTCACAAGTTTTATAAAATTCAAGCTTCACAAGCTTTGCTCAGCTTCATTCAATGGAACGCACTGGCCTTTTATACACAGTGCCATCCAAAATTAAGGAACAAATATAAAGACTTCAAAATGTTCAAAAACTGTGAATCAATTTTTCTTTAAATTTCAGTGGATGCACAACACACGAGTGTGATGCACAACAACACTCCCAGGAAGCAGCGTCTGAGCCTCTAATATTCCTCCCTCATTTCCATTTAAATTTGCAGTTTATCGGCAAAAGTTGATGCAGAAGCGTGGCTGTGTGGATGAGGCGATAAGGTCACTGTGTGATGTGCAGCTGAGACTTACAGGAGTCATGAAGGTAAAGTGGAGATGATGGTATCTGCTAGGGCTTTTAACGGCCAGGGAATTTGAGTCTTTGCAAGTGAGAAATGTTTTTCTTTTGTTTATCCAGAAATAATGTGTAAATTATGGAGATGTAGAATCTAGTTTCATCTTTCTGAGACGGTCTTGAATGAGTGTTTCTTCATAATGTTATGTCAAATCTCTTTGAAAATTTCTGAAAATTGCTAACAATATCAAAGACATAAAAAAGCTCAGCTTGAATTTCAAATTCTACTGGATTACTTTATAAATAATCGTGATGATATATTAAAGGTTCTACCTGCTCATTTATAAGTCCCCATTGGTTCAGTTTTTGTCTTTCAGTTGCATTGGTAAAAATTTAGGTTGTAGAGACAATTATTTTCGTTGAGAATAGGGCTGAAAATCACGTCAATCCTGCAAGAAATCAAAAATTTTTTGATTTTAGCGATACTTTCATGTTTTAGTATTTTACTCCTTAATTTTGTAAGGCAAACGAACACGTGCACTGATGGTCGTTAGACGAGTGACAAAAGTCGTAAGAGTGATATGGTCGTAAGACGAGTGACAAAAGTCGTAAGAGTGATATGGTCGTAAGACGAGTGACAAAAGTCGTAGGAGTGATATGGTCGTAAGACGAGTGACAAAAGTTGTAAGAGTGATATGGTCGTAAGACGAGTAACAAAGGTAGTGAGAGGGATAAGGTCGTAAGACAAGTGACAAAAGTTGTATGAGTGATAAGGTCGTAAGACAAGTGACAAAAGTTGTATGAGTGATAAGGTCGTAAGAAGAGTGACTAAAGTTGTATGAGTGATAAGGTCGTAAGAAGAGTGACAAAAGTCGTGAGAGTGATAAGGTCGTGAGACGAATTATATAAGTTGGAAGCGTGACAAGATTGTATGATTAGTTTAAGGTTTCATACTGTTTAAGTGTGTCAACACGTTGCCAAAAAATTATGTGATTATTAAACACTTATGCTCAAATTATGACACAACTAAGAGTTAAATCTTACGACCAACAGGTCTGAGAAGCCCATAATTCTCTTTGTGATAAATCATCTTCTTGTAGATGCTACCTTCTTGATCGATGGAACTTCCAGCGCCAGTTATTTACATAATTTCTAACGAATATCTATATAGAAAAAAGGACATGATATTGACATTGATATTGACTTATGTACTTTGAAACATAATTTTGTCGGTTTTCTGTCACTGACACGATTGTTTTTAGAATTGATATATGCAGACTCACCATTAAGGCGCCACTAGTAAATATTTATCTTCAGTTCCATTAATTTACCCAAATGTTCTTTGCCAGACATAAACAAAGATTTGGATTCGTTGAGTATGTGCTTTATGATGCACTAGAGCTGCATTAACGGAGGGGCTTCAAGCCTTTTACGCTCGTTATCGTACTGCGACAATGGTGTCTTGATCTTTACGACAAATGGGGAGTAGTAAACTGGCCATAGCGAATAGGGAATAGTAAAATCTGGCACAGCAAATAAGGAGTAATAAAAACTGGTCATAGTGAATTAAGAATAGCAAAAACTGACTACAGCAAAGGAGGAGTATTAAAATCTGTCCGCAAGAAATAAGGAGTGATTAAAACTGGCAGCAGCAAATAGGGAGTAGTAAAGACTGGCTACATCAAATGGGGAGCAATAAAAACTGGCTACAGCAAATAAGGAGTAATAAAAACTGGCCATAGTGAATAAGGAATAGCAAAAACTAGCTACAGTAAAGAAGGAGGATTAAAAAATGGCTGCAACTAATAAGAAACGATTAAAACTGGCTATATCAAATGGGGAGTAATAAAAACTGGCTGCAACAAATAAGGAGCAATAAAGACTTGCAGCAACTTATAAAGAACAACTATGTTCAAGCGTCATCATTTCCGGCCTTGAGCTATGCGGTGTTCAAAGTCACCTCGAGCGTGTGATAACTGGGAAAGTAATTCCACCTCTGAAGAGAATATGCTGCGTTTCTAACAAATTGCTATGAAAAATAAGATGCAGTGTGCACATCGTTTTCTATCGAATCTATTATGTCAAGAAACCAACTTCTGGCAAAAATATACTCAGAATGGCTAGATAAAAGCTATTATTTCTAAGTCCTTCTACTCAACTAGTCATGAACATTTATCTACAGTAGGATTGCTGAAGAATTTACCAATAATATAGCATGAATAAATTTTTCAAAACCATAGTTTTCCTGAACCGTAGAGCACAGGCTTGTTTTTATATGGCTATGTTCATATGAAGCTACATCGCTCAAAATACAGTCATATTTGCGATCTCCGTGAACTATGGAATCATTTATCCCGTCTTCTATTGTATTGCTGGACTTCGTTTAGTTCGTATAGACCTTATGTATCTTTATTGGAACTTGCAAACCAAGAAAATGTATTTTCTTTAACTGAGTACACTGCAAGTTCAAACATCTACCAACAACCACAGACTGCGTAAGTCCTGACATTGTCTTTCCCTTTTTTCTTCCGGGACCCGATGAGCATCAGGAACTTAGAACACTTTTCTTTTCTGGTCGAAGTCAAAATTTAACTTCGAGACTTTTCGTCTTTGGCCCCAAAAAAAAAGCGAAGTTCCGGGAAAAATGCTCTGAAAGTTTCTCGAAGCACGGGGTCAACTGCGGTTCATTTTTTAGATATAATAGCAAGGTGAAGTAATTCTTAATATTCTTAGGTATAGTATGATTATTGCTCTGAATTTGTATGCGATTTGGAAAATATTGGCTGTTAGACATCTTGTACTCGTGCAAGTAATATTCTAGGTAACCGTGCTCGACTTATGCGTAACTGAGGACACTGATCTGACGACCCTGGTAACAATCAGGCGGACATAATGGATTTCCAATAATGGAGTCCACGCACCGATAAATGGTAGGATTCAGTTAGAAATTCGTAACGCTTTTGAGGTCGTTAGATCATTGACTGCAAGTTTCTATGAGAGAAATAGAGAATGCTATTGCATGCTACTTGGCTGACAAATAATATTTCTTTCATGGGTCCATTAGTAAACAAACAACCGTATATTTGGTTGAGTAGCTTCGTGAGTTGCAGAGAGGTTCTCTTACTTTTAACAATTGTTTGTTTCCCTGAATAAGACACAGAAGTATTCGGTAGAAAGAACGATATGGATTCCGAAACAAAAAATGTTGCTAAATTATAAAACGTAGTTGTATGGAAGAAAAATTAATTTCGTAGCATTTTCTGAAGTGGTTTAAAACAGAATTTAATGTATTTGATGAGCCACGGATGGTTAACTTTTATTTCTCAAGCTTTGCACATCGTCCACCAGTCACTAAAAATGAGATTTTTTTGAGATCCTACATGTATTTGTTAAGGTAAATCCTACATGACAGCGGTACAAATAAATAGAGAAACATTATGAAAGGCGTATGCACAATGGAAATATATCTTACCCAAATTATTCATTACAAATCAAAACAACCGAGCATCACTGCCTCCATGCCAAGATGTGCAGATTCCTACACAGACTTTTTATTATTTTTGATTCTTAGAAACTGTTTTACAGAGACATCACTGGGAAAGTGTTCACCAAAAGTGTCTCGTCGTGCTATGTGGCTATAACTTTCTGCATATATCTATGACTAAAATATTTATGAATGCCGAAAATTTAAACATGAAATTCAATATTTACGCTAAAAGTGTACAGTACAATGCATTGCTTGACTATTCAAAGGAGTCTAGACAAAGCGCCCGCATTTCTGGGAGTAACACACAAATATTTAAAGTTAAGGCGTGACATCAATGAGTCCAACGGAAATACTGTGCGGCGAACACATGTAGAAAAGAAATTCTTCCAACCGAAAGTTGAAAAATACTTTAGGCTCAATAGTTTTCTGTTTAAGGTTTTGCATATTCGTCAAATTGTTTTTTAATCATCACGAGAATCGTAGTCAAATTGTCTCAACTATTCACTTCAGGATTGACAAGTAGTATGGAATGAGGATTAGGTTTCGAGAAAATAGATGTCAAACGTTTGAGCTGGCATTTCAAATTGTTATTTCCCATCAACTTAAAGACAAATATGGTAGCATTTATTGAGGGTATTGGGCATTATTTTACTGTGCAGGGTTACGGTGGCAAAATGCAGGGAGAATGACATCTAACCAGGACACTAGAACGAATTCGTGAAGCTTTAAGAAACAAACATACATCCTGGCTTCCAATAATTCAATAGTTTTCATTCAATAATTTCAAGATGCATCGGCCTGCGTGCTGATATTCGAAACGCTTATGCAAACTCAGTTGCAAGCCCATTCTTTATCACAGCCGACAGGTCGTTAAATGTTATTAAGGTACTGTCGTTACAAAATACAAATTTCATGTTTAGTTGAATGCATCTGGGATCCTATTTTAACCGTAGTTGTTTACACCTGAGTAAACACAGAAGCCTTCCATCCAAACTCTTGTTGTTTCCAACTTTTTAGCAGTCTGTTTCGAATCGATCCTGACACTTGCGAGAACACAGCTTGCGTAAATATTTTCTAGTTTCGTCCAAGTTTTCACAAGAATTGTCTCTACTTTACGAAGATCGGCCTTAGAAATGCAGGGCAAAAACAATAGGAATGTTGCCATCTTCAGTGAGAGATGAAGAAAATATTATTTGTTGGCAACAAAGTGATCTACATTGTTTATGAGCTATGACGTGAACTGGTATTTCTTTATCAGTGTCTTTAATTTAGCTTTTCATTTCTATATTACATAGCTAATTTACACGACTGACTTTGTTTTTGAAGGACAAATGATGCTCCATGTTAACCAAATAATTTGAAAAATCATGTGCTGCTCTAAATCTGAGTGCTTATAGGTGTCTCAACACTACTTTAGTCTTGTATTAGTTAAAAAAAAGAATTCACAGGAGAGAGTTGATAATTACAGCTTATCTGAAGCTATGATCGTCGGCCTTGATGCTTGGGTAAAATTTTGCCGAAAATATGAACAAAAATTCCAACAAACAACGCAATATTATTTTAAATTCCGACTTCCAAGATCGGATTTACAATTTTTCTGAAGAAAAAGGTCTGTTTCCAGAAACGTGCCGGTTAGACAGTGACAAATAACAGCGATTTAAATTTCCTGTTTCTTGCTTGTCGGCATCGCCACACCGACCTCAAAATCCAACATTTTTGAGCACTGAAATTGGATAAATATAAACTGGGCAGGTCTTTTAGAGTTGGAACTTTTCAGTTGACATTTCAAAAGGATCACACAGTAAAAGACTCCCAAGTCATTGCGCAAAAGAGGCGTGTATTTTTTTTAAAGACGAAGGTGTGTGAGAGAAGCCTCAGCTTGGAACACACACGTCAACCATGACATTAACATCAAATACGTCAACCATGAGACGTACATGAGATACGTCACACCGTGAGATTAACATCAAATACGTCAACCATGAGACGTACATGAGATACGTCACACCGTGAGATTAACATCAAATACGTCAACCATGGGACGTACATGAGATACGTCACACCGTGAGATTAACATCAAATACGTCAACCATGGGACGTACATGAGATACGTCAACCATGACAGTAACATCAAATACGTCAACCATGGGACGTACATCAAATACGTCAACCATGACAGTAACATCAAATACGTCAACCATGAGACGTACATGAGATATAATACGTCAAACCATTACACGCATTTTCAGTCTTACATAACTGTGGTTTTATAATTTTTCACAAAGCAATGAATCCCTGTCATAACATTCTTGAATAAATCAGATATCATTTAAACTTAAAAGTTCATGAGAATCATTGAAATTTATGTACATCGCACTGTAACAGCAAAATTTTTTAAGAGATCAGTCAAAACAGTTAAATTAGACGAACACCCAACAACAATTCAGTCGTTCAAAAAATAATCATTCCTTGTAAATATTACCCCACTAATGAATACACCAGTAGTATGTGGGGTGAAAGTGGCTAGAGTGGATGATTAAAGTCATTATAAGCCAATCCCTGCCCTAGATATTCCCTGCCCTGCATCCCTGCCCTAGATATTCCCTGCCCTGCATCCCTGCCCTAGATATTCCCTGCCCTTCATCCTTGCCCTAGATATTCCCTGCCCTGCATCCCTGCCCTAGATATTTCTTGTTCTATAATATTCTCCATAAGTGCCATCCTCCCCACATGAGGATGGCGAGGACATGAGGTTTGAGTATTACAAAGATTCATTAGTGCTTTCTTTCACCTGCAAAATATTCTTCATTATTACTAAATAAATGTCTTAGTAAGCTATTACCATCGTTTGTTCAAATTGCAGCTCAAAAAATGGGTACCAATTAAATAAATCACTTTACTTCAACCTATCGTATAGATTCTTTTTGACTAACATTTGAATTAGTTTCTAAAATCTATGTCATCAACATTGATTACGCAGGACTACCCAAATAACAAAAATACTCACGGGAATGAGTTGGTTGGCTTAAAAATTTCTTCACGAGTGTCGGGTGACAGATCTTTGTTCATAGACTTGTTGCAAACTAGTACTACGGAAGGGAAAAAACTACAAAGCCTTTCTTTCTGTGTAATTCCTCTCGTGATCATTGACCTTCTGATTTAGAGGCAAAAGCTCAGCAATTTTTATTTCAATATCACATAAATTAGTAAAACGTGTAACAGTCAAACTCAGCGGACGGCAAGTTATATTTTGTCCTCGGAAATTAACATTCGAACTCTATTTCCCTTTTCCTTTCCGATGACGTACACCAGAATCACGACCACGCTTCTCCTTTCCTTCATTAGGTAGACAGTGACAGGCCACGACTAGGCTTTCATATACAGATCGTCTGAAAACGACACAGCCCGCAACCTATTATTTTTATTACTTGTGCGGTTTCAAGACACCACACATTCTTTGTTACGTTGATTTACGGGTAAAAATAAAAATATGGTGAGCTCGATCCAAACTCATAACTTACTAGGAGTTATTTTCTATCTGTGGATGATAAAAAATTCGTTTCCTTCACTGCTGTGGCCGTAGACTTGCTGAAGATAGAGACTCGTCCACCAAATCTTGGACTGGCAAAATTGGTTCGCAGAGACTCGGGAGGCGGGTATTTGGCAGTGCAAATTAAGATAAAAGACAGATAGCAGAGTAAATCTAATTGAAGGACCTCAGTCAGGACACCTGGCTGAAAGAGAATTGGGCAAAATTTCTAGAAGGATATTTTGCTGATGTACAACTGCAGGTAGAAATATTTCCAGAAATATATGTTTTGAATCTTTGCAGCGGACATCATGCTGACGCAAAAAGATGGCTAAACATTCTTGATAGATATTTGCCGAAAAAAATTTGACTGAAAGGCTTTGCCTGAAGTAAACTTGACTGAGAAACTTTGGCGTTGAGTTTTTTCAACGAATATTGTATGAACTGTTTTGTGAGAGCTTGGTGCTTGTGTACTAAATCAACTTTCATAAAAAATAAAGCAATTTAGTTCGGTACAACCGTTGCATTTCTCTGAAGTGATGGTTTCGGCAAAGTAATATATTTGTTTGTTAAAGAATGAACTTGACGAGTAGGAGCTTCATTTGCTAATTTTAATTTCTTTGCAAATAAGTCCTCATATCGAAATATAAAGCACCTAATAGAAAATATCTAACGTGATGATGGAAAGTGCTGATACACCACTAGCAGTGAGGCAACCTCATTACTTGCACAACTTATATGTACCGACAGGACACTAAAACTTCGACTGTGTCTCAATAGAACGGTGCAGTTGATGCTCAATGCAATTTTGACCTGAAGGAAATGTAGCAAAAGCAGGTGAAGAATAATAAAGGACTTTAGAGGCTTCTTGGAATTGCAAAGCTGAATTTAACATTAAAGTAATCAGTCACATGTTATGGATCCGTGTGGATTGACTTGCTTTCAAAGGACGAAAACAGTATAACTACTGTGGTCTCAGTCTCTGAATTGGCTTCCTGCTCAAAAAATTACCATGTGTTAAAAACTTTATTGTCTGTTTCAGGTTGTTTAAGCCCTCAAGTTCGTCATTTATGCACAAATTCACTATACAATTCCATTTCTATAACCTGCAAGCTGAACTTTCCCTCTTTGAACCTACGGACCAAGCCTAAGCTTAGAAACGATTTTCCTGTCATAACTTTAGGTCTGTGAAGGGTGTAGTCTCTTAGACCTCGCTCACAACGTGCTTAAGATCCATCTCAATACTCTGGTATGTTAATTCAGTGCTAAAATTAATATTCTGTTAAAATTATAGGTTTGTAAATCGGACTTACTAAGTCATAAACTGTTTGAACCATAATCCAGCTGTATGCTCTAACTGACTATACTGCTTATAAAGTCTCTCAGCTGAAACAAAGCTTTCTATTTTAATGCCCAAATTTTTATATTAACTGGCCCACAGTCCTAGTCCAAATTTTCAAGCCACCTCGTCAGTGATCTGACTCACAGACCTACACCCTGAATCAGTGAACTGAGTCCCTGTTTTCATTTCTCAGGCAGCAAATGCTCCACACCCTCAATTCAAAAGCAGTCTTCATTTCGTCTTTTCAAATTGTGAGCTGCGAGCTGCTCCCGATGTCAACTCTAGAGCATAGCATTGTCTCCAGTTTTAAGCTGCTACGAGTTTATTGCCTTTCCTAGCAAATATTGAAAAATATATAGAATAATCCATGACTCTCGCTTCTGCCGAAAGTGATTTCTTCTGTAATCCTCCACGACGGCGTTTATTTCATTGACAACACTTTTGATTGCAGCTGAGTTCGAGCTGCTTTCTCGATGGCAGATTGTCGGAAGTGTTGACTCCATAACAGAGTTGTTATTGAAATCACGAGGTAAAAATCGACTTGACTCGAGCAGTTTCCTCCATCCACCGTGAATTCTTTGTCCATGTTGCATGTAAGTTTGATAAAAATAGGAGCGTTTATCATTCATTTGACTAATACTGAACAGAAATAAACTGCAAATGATCGGGAAATTATAAGCCACATAATATTCTTTACAATGATAATTGCACCTGAGCCAACCTTTTCTGTCATGTTGGTCAATCTCATGGGTATTAAAAACGCTAAATATATTCTAAGCACACACTCACTTCTTACGCTTACCTTTTTAAAACGTCTGAGAATAAGTTTGAAAAGTCCTTGGAACTTCTTTACTTCCTTTCTGCTTATTGCTGGGCTCTTCTTGCAGTTGCAGAATGACTTACCCTGTATCGACTTGCCTTCGTTTAAAACCAGGCTATTTGCTTCTGTCTATGCGCGTTGAATGTAATTTATACAAAAATGTGCAGTAGAAATATTCGTAATTAATTTTCAATGTAGTTTATCTTTTTCAAGCCGACCAGCCCCCAAATTATTAAATTATTATAGTTTTATCGTTGGTTAACCTAAATAAATATAGAGCAATTTACTCCTTACAATCAATTAGATTCGATTTCACTCAGCTATAGAACCCTTGCACAAAACTGACTTAACCCTCAGCCAAATTGTCCCGCTTAAAGCTAATTTGAGCTTACCAGTGGTTTACAATGTCATAAAAAGCTTCAGAGCGACAGAAAGCGACTGTGGCGAGGCGATGAAGACCACTACGCCCTAAGAAGACTACAAAGCTTCAAAAATATGCGTACATCAGACAGACGATTGCGCGGAATTTTTACTGGAGTGCGAAAAATGGCGTCTGAATGCAATGTCAGTTGCCGAACTATGCAAAAAGTGCCAGAAGAAGCCCTGAAGGTATTAGCACTTAAGAAGTTAAGAAAACAAATTTCATTTAAGTCCTCGAGAGAAAAAAGGTTAACGAGAGTAAAGACAGTGCTAAATCTGTTTTGTGTGTGCATTCAGCCGTTTATTTATGTGAGCGGATGAAAAACTGTTCTCAGTTGAGGCAGTTTGCGTTGTCTAGGATGACTTGCTTTGAATTTAAAATGAGCGTTTACTTTTAGTAAAATAATCTGCAGTTTTCAAACCGCAAAACCCACTTCGGTTGTGTTTGGGCTGCCGTAGCATCTAATGAACGAAAAATCTCATTGATCTTCATTAAGAAAATTAAAATGAATCAAAAAGTTTATTTCATTTCACTACATGAAAGAAGTTGCCCGATGTGTACATAACTCAAATATCTCTCAAAATATCTAATGCTGAGTTTTAATAAGATTGAAGTTATTTTCCGCATTTCCATGTGTTTTGAAGTCATGTCTTCATAATTTTACTTTATTCCGGTCCTAACAAATACAGTCTCGAAGTTTTCTGAAATTCCTATGATGTAACCTGGAATTTCGTTTTTTTCAGACGGCAAGACTTGATCTCGTTTTTGTTGTCATTCGAGTGAATTGAAGCGTCCAAAATATTAAATGATGGGATAATATTACAGCACAAACTGCATGTTCCGCGTTACAATAATATCAAGACCTTAGACTAGAATAGAATAGAATAGAATAGAATAGAATAAGGCAATAGGAACGAGCCGTTTGGCTCATTCTTGGTTCAATACCGAAGTCCCATGCCGTCTAAAAGTAAATCCATCAGTCATGCACGTACACCTTAACCACGTAAGTCAATTTAGTCGTGAGCACACATATCA